>WEIU01024406.1:229974-267020 GCA_013389925.1 Aegithalos caudatus
TGCGCCGGGACCGCCGCCGGGCCGGCCCCGCTGCCGCCGCCCCTAGGAACGGCCGGGGCTTGGGGCAATGAAAGGGGATTTGTTCCTATGCAAACACCGCCTGAGCCTTACTGCTGGCCCCGTGTCCCCCGGCACCGGCCGGTCCCGAATAAAGCCGTAGCAAAGCCTGCGCTCTGGTCTCGTTTCCTGGGGCCGGGCAGCTGTTTCGGCCGCTGTGGAGCGGCCCCGAGAGGCACGGCCGTGTCACAGCGGCGGCTGCCAGCGTGTCAGCTGGAGGGCTTCGGCTCCCGAGAGCTTTGCACAGGTGACAGAAAGGCTGGGTTCTGACACACCGGCAGGAGAAGGGCCCGCTGCTGCTCTCCTCTGCACCGGCTGGAAACCTCATTCCAAAGAAACGACGTGAAGCAATAGCCATATACCTAAAATAGGCTGATGCTTTGTTTCGCAGTGGTGTCTTTCATCTAACACAAACATCAGATTATAATTCCCTTTTTGCTTTATATTACAGTTTTCATAATTGTAAGCCAAAAAATACTTATTCCTAGCAGCTGTATTTGTATAACCCACTGCTGTTTTTAATATGTAGCTCATTGCAGTGAGCCAGACCTGCTCAGCAAAGTGTTACCACTGCTCAAAGCATGTAAAAAACACATGGATGTGGAGAACATGTTTTAGTGTTAAACATGGTGGTGATGCTACATAGTTGGATTTGATGATCTTAAAGGTCTTTTCCAACCATAACAATTTTATGATTCATTAAGACATCATTTTGAAGAGCAGCCTCTAGAACTTTTGTCTCTGAGGACAGAGCTGAGAAGGAAAGTCACAAATTGGTCTTTCACATCCTGTTCCATGATGTCTTTTCTAATTTAACAGTTAAACACGTTGTTAAGGCTAGAGTCAACCCAAGTTTCATCATCAGTTATAGAAAAAAAGTGGTGCTTTGAATTTAACTGGACTGGTAAAGAGAGTAATAGATGAAAGCACCTGTAATATGTTAACACTGCTGAGCATCTCGCAGTCTCTCTCCACAGCACTCTCACAGTTTCTACCTTGGGCTGCAGTATCAATTCCAACTCCTGCTATTTAAAGGCAAAAAAATTGGTCATGTGCACATATTCTGTCATCCTCCAGTAAATCCCCCCCCCAGAGTTTTCATTATTCTTACTGATTCCTTTTGACTCTATAACATGCTGCATTTTGGATTTGATTAAGGTTGTCTCAGCAGGGTCAAAGGCACCTTGGTAGTGGACACGCAGTTGCACATCTAAAGCATTGTTTCCCTGGAAGAACCACAGACTGAATCTTTCCTTTCTTAAAAATATTCTAATTACAGGGTAGAAAGTAGTTAGATGATACTCAAAACACCTGTAAGCAATGGAATTTTGTGAGTTGAAACTTTATTCACAACAATAAAAATAAACAGCATAGTGTTTATGGGCAGTTGACAATCTGACATCTTGTATAGTTCAGTTCTGTGGGTATTTTTTAAAATAAAGAAATACATGCAAATAAATATTAAATATAAGGTAAGATCCATGAAATTTTATTATAAAAATTCATAGCAGCAATGCCGGAAATAAAGTTTTCACTTGCTTTATAAACTCTAGCTGCATTATGTCCAGATGGATTTATAGACTCTTGTATTTAATGCTTCATGAAACAAGTTACCACAATAAGTGAGCATGAAGCCAAAAGGCACAAGAAATAAAAATTGACACAGTTCATCTGTTCCAGTGCTTTGTGTTGGTTTGCTTATTTCACGCTACTGAAACGTACATTACACATTGCGAAACAGAGATGGCATCAATAACAAAGGCTTGTAAAAGGTTTTACTGAAGTAGATAAAGTGTGATGGAGAGATTGGCATTGAGGCCTTGGCTCAATCTCTAAATACACAAATACTGTAATTCTTCCTGGTAGTAATTACTTCCACTGAGTTGTTTCGAGAGGGGATTTAAAAAGGTTTGAACGAGTGAGAGCTTAATTAGAAAAATTCCTCTGCAACCTTCTGCTTGGCTAAGACCTCACTTTGTTACCTTACTCTTCCTCTTGTATTCTAAGAAAGCAGACATCATCAGGATGTTAACTGAAGTTATTCCTGTGGGCCCAAAGCCCTCAGTTCACGAATGAGTAGGAGGGACAGGAACAGCTTACTAATTCAAAAGCACGGCGAGCTGTTGAATCTTGCTTGTGACAGCAACTAAGTACAGGTTTGTTACCACACATGGAAATGCTCTCTATTCCCATGTCTATCTCTCATTTGTTACACACACTTGTTTGCCCAGCACAGCAGTGAGTTAAAACACCTCTGTAACTTCCTGCTGTCATAGCAGAACTGTCATCTTACCAACAGCTGCACAAGCAGCAGGAACTTTTTCACCCAGGTTTGCACACAACTAAGCAGGATCAGCATCCACTCTTCAATATTAATGAGTGAAATTACTCCCACCAGTGTGCATTAAGCCACAGCTGTAAATTGCATCTGTCACCATGCTGCTCTTTCACCTGCCAGTGACAATCTTTAGTATTTTTTCCTGTTCTTAGCACTTCAGGGTAGACATTGGATAGAAACATGAAGCATACTCTGTAGGTACAGGAAGCTAATTAATTAACTTGTAGGACAGCAGTTAACACCTGCATGCAGTAGACAAGTATTGTATTGATGGTCACACAACACAGAAGCCAGTTATTAAATACACAGAAGAACCTGAAGTGCTTCATTCCAAAGTCAGCTTTGCAACCAGTGTTAGGGAGGGAAGGCCTGGAAGCAGCCTGCAGAGAAGCCAGCATGCTGAAGACACATAAACCAGCCTGAGAACTGTGGTGGATTTCTGCAACATGTCATTCTCCCTGGAGCGCAATTACAAGCATTAGAGCAGAAGGTAACACATCCTCTTTAATTCAATTCTAACCTTATGATTGCAAAACCAATCCGTGCTGTTGGCAATTAGGATTCTAATACAATGATTAAATAATCCCATGCAAAGCAATCTAGCTTCAGGCTGGAAAGATGCTTAGTTACATCCCAGAATATCCAGTCCACTTTCTTGGCAATAGGGGCTGTGAATGCAAGTACAAAGAGACTTGAAAATAGGGAGGGTTATTTCTGCTTAGTTGTAACTGCTTTGCCATGGTTTTAACTGCTGAGTAGTTGTAACTGCTTAGTACAAGAAATCTGCGAGCAGGGAGATTCTCAGAGCTAATCTTTGGCACTTTGCCTCTTTGTTGTAAAGGGAGACCAAGTAAGAACAGAGTAAAAATGTCCAAAGCTTGTTATTAAGTGATGCAATGTTAACGTCCTGCTTCTAAAAGTACTTCTGCTGCTTGTCCCCAGCAACTCTTGTCAACCTCAGGGAGGGAACACACTACACAGTGCAGATGCAGTCACTGCACGAGCCCTTGTGATTTTAAACAGACAGAAAAATAGCTCATGGAGTTCAGAATTTTTTGTTTGGAGTTGTTGGTTTTGTTTGTTTGTTTATGAATGCCGCTGATGGGGAGCTGGCAGGCTCTGGAGGATGGCAGCCCACCCCGGGAAGGGGGGCGGGAGCTGTCCTTGGTCCTGAACCCGCGCCCTGCGCAAGGGCCAGCTCCCTCCGCACGCGTGTCACAGGAGAGAAGGACAAAGGCCGGAGGGAAAACAGGAGTACGCACTGCCAACTACCGAATCTTTGCAGTGAGGAGAGGTCTGCTGAGACCAGCAGTGGCTGCAAGCTGACCTCTTGCTGTGTGTTTGCACACACGAGAAGCAGAGCAAAGCTCAGACAGGAAACTTTGTCTTGAAACACAAGCCATCACCCATCTCTGTGAACCCGTGTGTGCCCACCAGGTGGGCAGACCAGCACTGACAACAGAAGAGATGTGCGTGCAGGGGACATTTCCATCCATGTCAACAGAGGCAATGTGCACCTATTTCTAGCAGAGGAGGTTCCAACAGATACTGCATTTTTGTTTTGTTTGGGTTTTTATATTTTTTAAAGTGAAGCTTAAAGACAGCATTCAGAAGTGTTCACTACACTACCTGCTGTATATTGATAGACCTTCAGGATGCTTTTCTTCACCTTCCCAGAAAACTGATTAGCATATTTTCAACTTTAACTTTGGGAAACCCCTGCTACAAAACTGATTCTTCCCTGAAACACAAGTTGTGTCCCACTATATTATTTTTTTCTAAAAATGGTGATGGCACCTTACCCTATCCCCAGAAAAGTCTAAACGTACTTTTTGGCAATAATCATATTCTATATCCTCGTAATTTAATCAGTCGATCACTCGGCTCACCCACTCAACAGTAATAAGCCATTGACCCTGTGGTTTCAGACTGGATCAATGCTATGCTCAAGTTCTGGACCCCCGGAGGCCTTGTGTGCAAATAGGAAGAAATCCTTTTAACTTACTTTAGACGTGACCAATTTTTCCTCTGGTGCATTGATTACATTAGCAGATTGCTTTCCCTAGAAACCTCTGTCCAACAGCCTGCAGGCGATGAGCAGCTTTTGCTTAAGTTTCTTGCTGGAGATGGCAAACTTAAGCCACTTGCTTGGGTATTTAAGGGTTTTCAGGTATATTACACAGTTCATTGTTCTCAGTCTGATTCACCTGCAGAAATCTCAGCTGAATGTGGCCTGACAAGTGGCAGCATAGACACTGCTGCCCACTGTGCCCCCACTACTGATGCTGTTGGCCGGACACTTCAGAGGTTTCATGCTGCTGTCTCTCTGGACATACAAGTGTTCCAATCTCCAGCGCTCCCAGCTTTTCCGAAACTCCATCTGAACCTAGCAGAAGTAAAGGAGGAAACAAAAGGAATGAATGTAGAACTAATCAGCTCTTAAATTACTCCATCTGAAAAAAGCAAGGATACCACACTACTGAGAAAAGCTGGAGGTGCTTTAAACCTGCAATATTATTGCTTCCAATTATCTAATTATCTCATTAATCCATTGTAGGCCATTCCACATTTAAAATAATGATGACATTCATTTTTACTTGTAGAAAAAAAGCTCTTTTATGCAGCAGAAAATCTTACCTTCATTATTTTGCTCTAAATTGTATTCACCTGCAATACTGATTGTACTCTATGCCTTACCAGCACTAACAATTAAGCTGACTTTGCTTATCAGCAATGAAACAGCTGAATTTCTGCTGTTTCTGCTCAAAATTGCACCACAGGTCTTCTTAATAATCTACTTCTAATTTAACTAACTAGGTTAGTTAGACCTAACTTCTGGTTTGCTTTAAACATTATTATGTCCTGGATTTTTTTGTTCTTTGAATATTTATGTGGGGTTTGTTGTTTTTTTTTTAATTTCACACAAAACCACATGTTTATTCAGACTTGATAAGAACAACTAAGCAACTAGGGACTGTACTTGTTTCCCATTTAAATAGCAATTATAGTATCTCATTCCAGATACTAGTTTTTCTTAAAGCTATATAGTATGCTCGTCTAGTCACAGGTTCTGGGTTAAACTGTGTAACCTCTTCACTGGTTTGGAAGTTTATCCAGGGTTTTCTAATTGCTAAACAAGAACAGAATTAGATCTTCCTGTTCCATGGACTAAGTTCTTGCCACTTGACTGAAGTAAGAACCTCCATTAGCTTTTAACACCTAAGGTAGAGGACATAAAATTTCACACTTGCCACTCTAGATAAAGGCGCAGTAATAAGTTCATTATGGTGTGTACTTCAGCCTGGAAATAAGTTCCCTGTAGGTGGGTCACTTAAGGGAGCCTTCTCTGGAGAGATGCTTTTTTGTATTTTAGGATCTCATACTAACTACCAAGAGACTAAGTAGGTTGATGGCAGTTTCAGCACAGGTTTCTCATCATGACCAGGCTGTTGAAACCTCCATATTCTGAGGGAAATTTCCTAGGAAATCAGCTGCTGTGTCTGCTTTCTTTGCTTGTTCACTGTGCAATACTGAATTTAGTAGTCCTAAAAAAAGGAGCAGAGCCTTACAAAACTAATTGTACCCCTGGTGGGTACCTCTACCAGTGCTTGTCAGCTCTGGGTACAGCCCTTGTATTGAATGTCCTGGTGGTACCAACTGTCTCTCTGTGTGGTTCTGACAATCTGTCAGAATCCAGAATCTGACCTCCACTGTCACAACCAAATGAGTCAGAAGGAAAGATGCTCAAATAGATGCTTGTATTTTACCATGGTAAGGAGCATTTGTTGTGTCAAAAGGTGCACAGACACCAGAGAAAGACAGTGTGTCTGGGATAGCTTGGTATAGAAGAATGACGTAGAATAGTCAGATGAAGGAAGAAATGCAGGAAAACCATAGTGTCTGCAGGAAAAGAATTGACCATATTACCACTCCACTATTTGGCACCTTTTGTGGACATGCAAAACAGTAAGGCAGCACTGGAAAAAAGCTGCTGTAGGCATTTCCTGGCAAATCCTGAATGAAAGCATGGCCATAGTGACTGAAGAGTAAGTCAATGAGCAATAGAAAGAGGTACCTTTAGGTCAGTCAAAGGGAGGAAATGAATCTTTACTCCAGCTGGACATGACAGGCTTGAGTTATGATACAAATAGTCTGCGAAATTCAGATAAAGTGAATGGAAGACCTGAATGGAAGACTGTTAGGAATGGGTCTATCTTAGGAATGGATATGACTGGCATAATATCAATTTTCTCTCCAGGGGTTAGGAAGAGGATAGGGAGCAGTTCTGCTGCCTGTGCTGAACTGAGCTTTCATCTAGATGGCTTTGAATGTATAAGCAAGGGAATTGGTTAAGATTTGTTTTGCAGAGGCAGCTCCTGAGCACAGAAGTAGATCTACAGATGTTTCAGCAAAATAATTATCCTAGTATCTTCCCTGTGTTGATAAGATCCCCTGAAATAAGCTATACAGGAAAAAGAATACCAAAAACAAAGCTCATTTGTGATGTGCTCATTTTGGCTGGGGTGGAATTTTTCTTCACCGCATCTACTATGGGGCTGTGTTTTGAATTTGTGCTGGAAAGAGTGTTGGTAATTATAGAGATGCTTTTGATATTTAGTATCAGGGCTTGCACAGTGCCAAGGCCTTTTCAGCTTCTCATCCGACTCTGACAGCAGGCAGGCAGGAGGTGTGCAAATTGGGAGGACACCTGCCTGCCAGTGGGAAGTAGTAAATGAATTCCATGTTTCTCTTTGCTTTACCTATTAAACTGTCTTTATCTCAACCCAAGAGTTTTCTTACTCTTGTCCCACCAAAGTGGAGTGAGCAAGTGGCTGCACAGTGCATAGTTGCTGTCTGAGGTTAAACCATGACATGTGAGAAAGGGCATGGAAGATTTTTATGTAGGATATTTTAAAAGAGAAAGTAAAGAGGTGGGAGAACTTGAAAAATGGTCATGGAATTTAGTTGAAGCTGGAGAAGATCCTAAATTTTGGCAAAAAAAAATCTTAGCAAGTGATAGTGAAAGAAAAGTAAGTCTAAAATGGGATGGAATTGAGCTGATGGAAGAGTTTAATTAATAGCTTGTATAGAGAATAAAAAGAAATTAAAAGCAAAGGGAGGATTGGGCAGTATTTCAAGAACTCAGGAGTCCTGGCATCAGGACAGATACTTTAAAGCAAAAGAGACTGAATCATACTTCCATTGTGACAAGGCGGCAAAAAGGAGAACCAAGGCTACAGACAATGAAATCTGAACCATCTTCAACTAAGTGGTGGAAAAAGGCAGCATCTCTGTGGTTTAAAATATTTCTTATAGAAAGCAGCACTAACAGCAGAAAAACTGGTTATATTAAGTCTAGCTCATTTTGCAAAGAATGTTGGTAGTAACTGTCTCATGAAACTCTACTGTTGGCTTCAGAGCAAGTTCAGAGAAAATCCAGAATCTTTCAGGCACAGAAATATGAACTAATATAAAATAATACTGAAATATGAACAAATTCTGGTTTTTTTTCAGAAGTAGATATTAGAAAAGGACATTAATATCACTTCTGTCTTAATTCCTACTATTGATCTGGGCACCAGGATTTGCAAAGAACTTTCATTCTGTATGGTTAAGGAAAAAGAAAAGGAATCAATGAGTAACAGACAAAAATAAAATGTAGACCACGTTGCAAAAGGATAGTCTTTGGACACATACAGTGTGTCAGAAGACAGTTTCTCATTTAGCTTAGGAAAAGAATTTTCGTATAGTTTAGAACAGACTTCACCTAATCAAACTCTTTAAAAAGGTTTTTCTCATGGTTGCTGGTGACTGGGATTCAATAACAATTCATCCTAGACTGTTGGTGAAGCTGAACTCATCATGTTTAGATTTTATGAATTACATTACAAAGGCAAGAGAATTATAGAAACAAGAGATTTGGAGGATTTCTTAGAAACATAGGTAGGCTATCATATAGTAAGCTCCCTCAAATGAAACAAACCTGCCTGTTTGAGGGCTTGTAATAAAGTCTGGGTTATGATGTGACTTTGCCTTTATTTCAAGTGAAGGAAGTTATTGAGCATTATGCATGAGGGGCCTGGCTGCAGCTGCACAAGGGATGCAGGAGCAGATGCCAAGGGGAACCAAAGAAATATATCATCCACCAGCAGACAGTGTTGCATCTCAGGATTGAAGTACACCTGTAAAGCCATACAAGGAATTTGAAACAAATATTCTGATTCATGTAACCAGCAAATGACATTCATTCCCAACAGTGAAGTCTGCTGCTACTCCCCTCTGATTCTGGTAAGCAGTACAATTAATAGATTGACTTCAATAAAACCTTACCCACAACTTACAAAAGTGAGCAGTCTCCTGCAAGGCTTAATTCAGGATGCCTGCTGCTTTTCTGTTGACTCTGGCCTGGCCATATTGACACAAGCAGCACATTTTTCTTCTGATTCCAATTCCTTGATGAGGCCTGTCTCTCAATAATTTATCTTGAATTACCATGTCATTGTTAAAAGTAAATTTACTGTGAGACTAAAACACATTGATGTGCATTTAATTTAACAGTGTAGTGACTAAATGAGTAGTGTTTGCTTTCCTTACAAACCTATCTGCTGAATGAGTGAACAATAATCACGTAGAAGGTAACACAAGGGATTCCTGCAATACTGAAACACATCAGTACCCTTTCCCACAACAGGGCTGGGATGCAGCAAAAGCCACAGAAGATGATGGTACTTGCAATCAATTAACTCAAAGCCAAAGGTACATTTCTTCTGGATCTGTGAGTTTACCACTCTGTGAAGTTCAATTTTAATGAGAGTGACAGTGTCTTCAAGCAGCAGGGCCACAGGGAAACCAATGAAACCAAACTGTACAGTAACAGCCATGAGGATTCTCCAACTTCACCAGCAAGCTGAGCTGAGTTCATAGAATAAAATGGGCTCCACTCCCAGATTCACAAAAACAAGCAAATAAGAAGAACTACAAGACAGATTAAGAAGAGCAGCTGTAATTCTTAATTAAAGAATCCACCAGTGCAAACTACACAATTGGAAGCAAGACTATTTGTGACATTCCACATCTACAAATAGTGACCATAAATCATACAGCCTGAATTCCTTCCAAACACATTTGTCTGATGAGTTATCCCACAGAGCTGTGCAGGGAAGGATGTGTAAAAAAAAAAAGTCCTGAACAAGGACAATTTAGCAGTTCAAGACCATTTTCAATTTTCTTTTCCTATAGTGTATGCTGATAAGGCAAATTAGAACAAATAGTATCTCTCTTACCTCATTATTGATGAAACAGTAAAGAATTGCAACCATCAGCCCCTGAAATCAACAGAAAACAGAACAGTGAGCAGAGCAGTTTCCTCATTTTCCAAACTCAGTTGCTGAGGGCTAGAGCCTCCACACTGACATGTCTCTGGTAAGACTGAAAAGTGGAGAATCCTTGGTCCCTGTCAACTCTGATGGCAGAGCAGAGGTTTGACCAAATTATGTCTCAAAGCACATGATCTTAGGAAAAAGAAGTTGATGTTTTCTTCTATCTGTTATTTTTGTCTACTGATTTCTTTCCCCTTCTTCCTTACAAAGCAAAGGTTTCAAGTCTTAAATGCTTCATTAGAGTAATTCACAGCAGTCTTAAATACAGCTCTGGGCTTGATAAACAGGGAACGAGTGCAAGTGCAGGGAAACAGAATAATGATTTCTTTACACTAGAAGACTCACTTGAAATGGCTTTAAATAAGGCAACAGTTAAATAAAAATCACAATAAGCCTATGCCCTCCTCACACGCAGTTACAGCTGGAGACAGCTACCTCTCCTAGCACAGATTCTCCAAGGAGCATCAGAAACACTGGAGAAAGCACAAAATGTGCTTTCAGCAATGCCACTGTACAATTACAGGAAACCACAGACAATTTTGTTATTGCCCTGAGGTGAACCGTAGTAAGTAAATATTAATATGTGGACAGGAATGTCAGCTTATTGTACTAAAGTTGGCTGTTAAAAATTAGTCCTTACACTTTCCCTTCCACTGTCATAATCCTGTAACATCCAGTGCTAAACTGAGAAATATAAGGAACGAAGAGAATGTAATGAATGAAAGAGAAGGCAGGTCCCAAAATAGCAGTCAAAAATATGCCTATGAGCACACTGTGAGTGCTACCTGGAATGAAGCAAAGGAGAGCTCAGTAAAAAGCTTCACGAAGCGCAGCATCCCTCTGGCATGCTCGTCAGTAATAAAGGCAAAGATGACCTCGTGGGTCCCCAGCAGTGGGATCAGGGTCAGAGTAGACTTGGCCAACCTAAGATCACAAAGAAATGAAAAGAACACAATGCCACTGAATAGACCATTGTTGATCTAAATGATCACTGGGAGTCTCTGTTTCAACATTCTGTTTCTGACAGTTTCAACTTTGGTAAATCGCTGCACCACTTTGTGACACAGGGTCCTCCTCCAGAGGCTGCAGGATAAAAAACCTCTTCAAAATAATCTTAATAAGTTCCTGCAAGTTTTAACTTCCCCTACCACTTCACTGCAGACCATTTATTTACTGGTGAGAGCAAAGCCCTGTATCCAGCTACTGGCTGTATTTCACCTGGAAAATCTTCCAAACACAGTAAGAAGCCATGTGCTTTCTTGTAACTGTGACATCTTTCCTCTGTATTCTTTTCTCCATCTGTAATTGGGAAAGACAACCAAAACCTACCTTCCTGATGACCAGAAAGACATAATTTATCAATAACTGGAATCTTAAAGCATCTTGGCAAAGGGAGGAGTACTTGGCATTCCTTCCCACCTCTATGGTGTGTTAAAACTTTTAAACATTGTAACTATCTGTAGCCGCAGAACACTTTGTCAAAGCAATCAAAACTGTCTGGAAATGAGTGACGGCAAGCTCAAAGACACAGCTAGCAAAGGATGAAAGACAAACCAATCTGAAATAAATTATTCTTCACGTGTGAGAGAGTTCAAAGTACACAACCACAGGAAAAAATTCACAAGAATGATCCTTAATTCACATTTGACAGACATACATGCCAGCCATCCAACAGAAAGAGCCCTGGGGATCATGTGGGAGCTTCCTGGGCCACAGAACTTACCAAGATCTCACAACAATCTGTCTTGAGACAAGTCAGTAGATGAAAAATCACTCAATTAGCAGGGCTGTCAGACCTTTGTAGGTCTTGTGTGCCTGAGGGCTGTTGGCTGCTATTCTGAATCACATAACCATCCAGATTGGAAGGCACCTCTGGAAGTCTCTAGCCTCACTCCAGTTCACAGCAGGTTACTCAAGGCTGTGTCCAGACAAGTTTTGAGTATATCCAAGGTCCTGCAAAGCCCCTCTGGGCCTCTCTTTCAGCACCAGACCACTGTGACTGTGAATTTATTTTCACCTGACATGCAAGGGGAATTTCTCTTGCTATAACTTGTGACTTCTGCCCTTATCCTTTCACCGTGACCCTCTGAAAGGCTCCATTTTCTGTACAAGTGGGCTTGGAATCATCTCTCCAGCTGAGAGAAGTCTTCATCTTTGCTTTGAACTTTCAAAACACATCACTATTTCCAAAATTTCACGTGAGGTAAAGAAGGTAGGTAGCATACACAGCAACTCTACACCGATAAAAATGCACCAAAATATGTAATAATAAACTGTATCTAGTTTAGAAGCATCGAAATACCCAATGTCAAAGTAGCTAAGTCCAGTGCCAGCAGTAGTCCAGATACCACAGGATGAAGCTCCACACTTCAAAGAGCTAACCTGTTATTCTTATAGTGTTTTTCAGACTGAGATACAAAAGTCAAGATGCAGAAATGAAGGATGCAACCATGAATCTTAGCTAGGTGATTAAATAACAGGAAAAATAAAGATATGCATAAACTGAAGCCTGCAAACCAAAAATTGACCATTTCTGTGATGACACTGACATTTCTCTTGAAACATCTCATGCATTCGAGGTTGAAAGGTAGTCCCCATAACAACTGGCAAGAAGAATAAGGAACAAAACTCAAAACAATTCCATCTTGTCTTCCTTGAAGTGAAAGCTCATATTTCTATCAACTCATATTATTTTGTTCAAATTAGAAGAAGATAGGATACTTCAGCTGGGAGGAACCTATGACAACCACCTTCTCAAAACTTAAAGCATGTTTTTAATGGCACCATCCAAATGCCTCAAACAATGAGAGGCTTGGGGCACTTCCACCTCTCTAGGAAGCCTGTTCCAGAGTCTGCCCATTCTCCCAGTAAAGAAATGCTTCCTAATGTCCAATCTAAACCTCCCCCAGTGCAGCTTTGAACCATTCCCACAGACCCCATCCCTAGATATTAGGGAGAAGAGCTCAGCATCTCCCTCTCCACTTCTATTCCTCAGGGGCCTGTAGAAGGCAATGAGGTCATCTCTCAGAGCCCTTTGCTCCAAACTAAACAAATCAGAAGTCCTCAGCCACTCCTCACAGGACGTTCCTTCCAGCCCTTACACCAGGTTTGCTGCCCTTCTCTGGGTGATTTTGAGGACTCTAACATTCAGTACTTGCATATGCTGCAAGTATTTAAAAAATATCTGCTTAATTAATATTCATCCAGTCTAATGGAAGACTGTAAAGCAACAGACATCAAGCCTTCTGTTTATAACACAGGTGAAATACTGCCCTGGCTTCACTAGACTTTTCCAAGCAGTTACACTGATATGTAGTACCACACTTGTGCCTTACTCAAGGGCTGTGCTCTTTAACCACCTTTATCAACCCACTCCTTTCATGTATGTCCTTGTCTACTTTTATTCTGAGGAGGATGAAAAGTGTCAAACCACCCTAAGACATACCTGCATTTTATGTCAGTTTTACACATCAAATTAGCCTGCAGCTTGGAGATGATGATGCATATAACTCGGATGAAGATAAGGAAATTCACCTGGAGAAATGAAAGAAGAATTTATATCACCATCAATAAATACATGTGCATAAGTAATCAAAAAACACTGGTTTGTGTACGTACGTGTAGGTTTATGTGCATCCTGATACGCAGCAGCTGCAGAATTTACTGTGGAACTCAACTCCTTGCTAAGGAATTGTCTAAATGTGAGTGCACAATCCACCCTTGAAAACACAGGCACTTCATTACATAAAGCAGGGAACCCTACTTACTCTCTGGGGAGTGAGGCACAGTGAAGGTGTGGGTTGGCCCATCTGCCTTGTTTGGAGGTCTGAGCCTGCCTTGTCTGGGGGTCTGAGGAGATATTGTGCCTGCAGAACATTTCTACACAATGCCACACATTTTGCAGCTCTTTTGTAGCCCAGTATCTGAAGTAGTATCTGGTCCCCCTGCATTACCTTCCTGCTCAGTTAATGGGACTGCTGCAGCATACTGTTCTGTTATCATGTCCTGCCACTACAACGTGACAGCTTGTGGCAAAATTAAAGAAACAAACTGCTAGCCTGAAATTTCAGTAACAGAAACCAATTTGCTTCATAAAATCACATTTCTGAATGAAAATGTCAACAGCCTCAAGGGTTATTAGCCTTTGGACATGCACAATGGCCACATGTGCATCTTTGCACCATATCGTGCTGTTCTCAGGGAAATCTGCCATCTCACAGCACTCACCCCGATGGCGATGAGAATGGGCAGCCTGATGATCAGCCAGTAATTCATGTTATAGTTTCTGGTCCAGCAACTAGTAAGAGGACAAAAGGGAGATGAAGGAAAAGTTTCAGTTCATTACTAAAATCTCTTGCTTTTCATTCTGTTCCAGCAATACAGATGGAAAACAATATTAAGGACTAGTACTAGGAAAGCACATCATGCTGACATAGAAACAGATGCAGCTGCTTCTTAGAAACATTGAATGCTCCCTACTATTGCAGCTATCATAATCCAACTGGATCCTACTCACTGGCCTTTCTTGCCCACTAATGGCTAGCTCTCCTCCACAATTTGCTATGAATTATCATCCATTAATTGTGAAGATTTACTCCATTAAAACCAAGGTCAAATTTGTCATTTGTCTGAAAGGAGAAGAGAGGGAGTCTGTTTGAGTCTGATCTTTCTGCTTTCATTCTTAGCTTCCTTGTCCTGCACTATTTTTATTATTCTTCAGTCTCCAATGTCAGATCAGCTTATTTAATTGCTTGTTAGTTCTTTATCCCATTACGTACCATCATTATTCTCATATCAATATTGAGATCAGTCATCTACTTTATCTGTCCTTCTTTTCAAAAAGGAGTTACTAATTTCAGCTAGGGGAAAGCAACTGCAGCTGCAAACTCCAACTCTTTCAGTCCATATGCTCAAGGTTTCAGGCTCACTGGGAGTTTTAAAAATTATAAACAAGTAAAATCAAAGTTGAGAGAAACAGTTCTAACTTTTGCTGACCTGAGCCCTCTACCAAGTAAGTAGCATGCTGCAGCAATATAATACTTCATTTACCCAATGAGTCTCATTTTAGCTTCTAAAATTCCTGTCTTCTTGAGCAATATTGGAGAAAAATGACAAGAAAAGTCATGGCAGCCACAACTGGGATCACTGGTTTGAAGTGATCCATAAGCTGAGGGTTTATACATCTAGCTCCTTCCCTCTGACCACAGCCAGCCACCACCACTGTCTGATGGGCCATGTCTGTGTAGGATGGCCCAGGTGTCAGGGCAATGCTCACGTGCCACTTCTCCTGTTGCTGCAGTGACAGCGTTCTTAATATTTCTATGAAATAACTTGGTTAGCCTCCTGCTCAGCATTACTCACCAGTAAAGGCAGGAGCTTTCTGAGCTACACAGGCTAGGAAACAAGCTAGGAAACAGCACTACATAAAAGGTTCCTTACCAAAAAAGGTTTCTCTTCATCTTTAAATCTGTTCTGCCAGAACATACATATGCACTATTTTCCATAAGGCTTCTTAACAGATCCATGAAAGTTCTGCTTGGGTGATGCTGGTGGAGCTGAAACCCTCCCCAGCCCTCTAGTGGGACAGTCTAAGAGGAAAGAGCAAACCATGCAGCACCTGGGAGAGATCCATGCTACAAGAACACACCCACATGTACTCACTACAGAGGAAAGCATGGCAGCTTGGCTGTGGCAATTCCACATTCCCTTGCAGGCTCTACAAGTCTGAGAATGGCTCGGGGTATCATTTTACCTTCAATATCAGTTTAATGTGTGCAAAAAGCATATTATTGCCAATAGCAGCTCTACAGCCTCCAATTCAATTGCATTTTAGTACTGGACAAAAAAAGGTGTACAGACCATGTACAGTCAGTGTACCTGAGCCAGAATCTGAGTTACAGAACTTCTTAATTGGTACACGTGACTGGGAGCCAGCTCCATGGAGCCTTTGAAATTAATTTTATTTGAACACCTCAAGACTGATAGGATAATAGGCATAGCTGGAAGTGGAGTTCTAATTTTTTCACTAGCTGCAGTAGATGCAGAGGCAATTAAAAAATTTCTTTATAATAACAGAGGCTGAGAAACAATTCTTTACATTAACTCTGCTACATTTCTGTGTTAACTTGCTTCCTGTGGCACACATCAATTTTAGCTACCTTTAAATTTATACAAATATGTGCAATAAAAAAGCCATTACAGGTCAATTAAGGTGTCATGGCTATTAAAGCATCCAGAAAATTAAACTGGCGGATCTCTACATGATTTCTTGCCCATCTGTGCTTTCTGTGATTGCCACCCTGATAAATACACCAATATCTATTGTGCTTGGGATCTATCCCTACGGTTTGCTTGGTACCTCTCAGAAGATGCTTGGCAACTAATAGCCCCAGAGCCATCAATGGAGAATTTGCCCAATGAAAAAAACGCTAGTGGGATGTTTCTGCCTTTGCTTATCAATCCAGTATTCTCCTTCTAAAAGTGAAAACACTGAATTTTTAGCTTGAATTGCTATAAGGAATGTAGCAATTGTGAACTGCCAAAAAAGACTGACTGTTTTGCTCCCATACTTAATTGCAGACAGAAACAAAAATGTCAATGTCTAAGTATCAGCTTTTTAGGCACAGTATAATAACTAAGAACACCAGCTTGCCTTTAATTTTATTTGCAATCTAGACAAAATATTTTTGAATAGCTCACTTTTTAAAACACTAATTACATTCTAAAGGAGTTTATACTTGCACATGTAAGGAAAGAAGAAGACAGTGTGCAACCAACCAAGTCTTGCAGGCTTCAGTCCTTTACTCAAATGTCTACATTCACAGGACTGCCTCAGATTCCTAGCCCTGACCACATTTATTTCCAGTTATTCCTCATAGCCAGGGAAGTAGTTAAATCACAAATGAAATTTACAGCCCACTGCACGGTGACAGAGCTATGGCAAACAGCATGAATGATATCTCTGCCTGCTCCAGCAAATGCCTGCCCAAGGCACAGAAATCTTGCCCTTCAGAACAGCTGGGGCACGTGGTTATTTATTGCTGTATTTTACAAATATTTAGACAAGATTTAGAAAATTCAATAATGTGCAAAATTGCCCCTTTTAAGGTCTGCTGAAGGCAGTGAGTGACAGTTTTCCTTAATAGAAAAAATAAATCAGCTCTGAGCACCGCATAATGCAGGAGGCTCAGCATGAGCACTTTGAATACATTTTCTACATCAATGGGAAGATATGGCCATGGAACATTGCCTGTTCAAAGGCTGCCTAGCCTCTACACCTATTCTGATAACTTCAACAAAGCTTGCAGTACATCAGTATAGTCACAATCTTGTTACAGCCTATCATCAAGTCAACCTTGAAAAGGAAAGTCAAAAAATCCTAGGATTGCTTAAGCCAGAAAAGGCAGCTTTGACTGAACTGGTTCAGTACTATAAGGAACATGCAAAAAAAAAAAAAAAAGAAAAGCTAGTCCTTAATACTCAGAAACACCAGAACACAGTTTGGACATGGGTCTGATTAAACTCAATTTTCATATTGCAGCATCTCTCCAGCAATAATTGTGTCTGGGAGGGAAAAAAAAAAAAAAAGTGAAAAGGATCCTCTACAAAAGTTTTGGCTGGGTAGTTTGGAAACTAAGTAAGAGGAAAAACCCATTAAATAATAAATATAAAATAGAAATGAAAGAGCATAGATTTATTTCTTTTCACAAAGAAAGCTACCCAAATATTTCTAGGCAGCCACTATCTCTCTAAATTGAGACTGTCCTCCCTTTAACAAAAAACCCAAACAAAACCAAAAATCTACAATGCTGTTTGGTACATATAACATATAAATAGATAATTTTTTTCAGAACAGCCACCATGGTAAAAATGAACAAAAAGTATTCTGTGTTTTACAGCAGTCTTGTGCGTGACATAGTTGACTTGAGCAAGACTAACGTAAGCAGGCAGAGAATGGACCTTTATTTTAAGAAAATCTAAATAATGGGAGCTTAAACAAGAAAAGGCAATCACTTCTCTGCTGCTAGGCATAGGCTAACCATTACAAATCCAGGCAGAATCCTGTGGGAGGTTGCTGTCTTCCTCTGAAACAACTGTATACCCTACTGCCAAAGGCACAGTATCAGGAGTGTTCTTGGTTGGGTAGGGTGACTGCTAGTATTGCTGCTCTAAGTACAGAAAAACAAAACATACCTTTCCTTGACCTGCAAAAGAACTGATTCATTCAGACATGCAGAAAATTTTGATCAGAAAAAAACCATATGCTCCTTTCTGAAATGTTATGCAAGACCTTCAGACAAAACAGAAGCAATTATGTGAGGTTTCAGCACATTGCCAAAGCAAACCACACTGAACAGAAAGCAAACAGTGACCTGCTGGTGCACACATACAGCACAAATGAGATAGCTATATAAAAATCAGAACTAAACCAACCCCTCATCTTCATAAAGGTACTTGACAGTTCCCCAGAGGATAACAAACAGCATTGGCACACCTGAAAAGAGAGGAGACAAGGCTGACATTGACACTGAGACTGGGAAAAGCAGAGGGTAGGAAAACTCCCTCTTCCCCCATTCCCCACCATAATAATGAGCAACACAATTAACTGGTGTCAGGGTTGCAGCTCCTATCCAACACAAATTGCCATGAACTAGACTCCCACCTATAATTCTCAACAGGCATGAAAAATTAACAACACAAATGCCCCATAACAGGCATTCACCACTTCTTCTGTGGATATTTTCACAGACAGACCAAGAGAATTAATTTTTGGAAGCTCTGCTAGCCTCTGTACTCATGCTAGAGAGGGGTGTAGTGTGTTCTGACCAAAATCTTTGTGTCTAAATTTCTGCTTGTGGGTGACCTACACAGGACCAAGTTCAAACTGTCCACTGGTGTGGGGGCTGGAGCATGCCCAAGCCCACACAGCCCCCATGGCAGAGGGAGTGTGGGCACACCCAGCACATGTCCTGCCCCACAGAGAAGTCCCAGTTCTGGCTGTGGTACTGGTATGGACTTGAGTGTGGCTGCAGCAAAGAAAGCAGATGGAGCTGGCAGTGGGAGAGGCTTGGCCCTACCCTCACCTCACAGTGCATGGGCTGTGGCTGGTCAGCTAATCTGGGGTGTAAAGGGCAGTGAGACAAGCCAAGTAAGCTGGCACTTGTTACCTACATCACAGTGTCAAAGGCTAATTAACTTCTTTCATTTATGAAGAGCCTGGGTCATTAAAAGTAATTTTGAAGTGCATCTACCAACCATAGTACAGAGAATGATAAAAATGCATACATGGAAGGGAAAGCAGGTTGTGACTCAAAAGGCAGGATGAGGAATTTCTGCTTAAGGGTAGGTCAAGATGGTCTAATTTCTCCTTGGACAGTGTCTGATGCAGCATGTGCATTGTATAGAAAGAGCAACATCTGGCATACTTTGTTACTTTATTCTTAAGAACCAGTAAAGTAAGGGACCGTAAGAACAACAGGCTGCGGCAGTAAGTTCTGCACAGGGCAAATCCACAGTTCATGGCAGAAGAAGCCACAGGGAAATTGGTGATCTCCCACAGCCTGAATACCTCAAGCACTATTTTTATTAGGTATTATCAGTAAAAAAACTTCATTTGTTATGCTATACAATTTCTCTGCTGTCAGAATAGCTAAATGCTATAGACGCAGAAAAATAATATTCTCCATCAGTTAATTTTAAAAAAAGAAGAGAGAACAAAGAGCAGCAAGGAAAAAAATTCCAATAATTAAAATAGCAAAGATAATAAGTTAAGTGGTTATTTTTTGAGCAAATAGCTACCATGTTTCATGGATTTACTTGATACTGAGAATACACAGTACTTTTATGCTGCCTTGATAGTCGTATAAAGAGATTAAAACAGGCTCACTGCACATCACTTCCAAACCAAATGAGACTTTGATTCACAGAAACAAATTATAGTTTGAATTATTCCTTTCTTGACTTTGCTGAGCATTAAGACATCTTAATACGAAACTTACAGGATAAGACACAAACAGTGAGAGCACAAAGACTGTATGTCAGTGGATGTATCATTTGATAGATCAAGTGATAAGGACTTGTGGATATCTCAGTCTTCTGGATACATCAGAAATCTCTCCATGTTTAATCAAATCACTTGACATTTGAATTGAGAACCTAGTATTAACACTATATTTCAAAAGAGATGAACTAGAAGGAGAGTGATATAATATAATTGCATCAGCTATGCAAATATTATACAAATTAATAGGCAGCAAGTATAAAGCAATTTGTTCAACATTCTCTTCCCACTCCCACTTGTGATGCATGCAGCTGGCATCTTGATATCGCAGCACCATCAGTCCCACTATTTTCCATGCTGGCAATGAACATTTTTGTCTGAGACACCGAGACTTAGCAGTGCAATACACACATGAATTTGCACTGATGTTCAAACCTTACTGCATGGAATACTACCTGACACCTACCAAATTCACAAAGCCTTGTCCCGAGAAACTGATTGCTCTGGAAACTAGCTGGGACACAGCCCTCAGTAGATGGGAATACATGCAGTTTTCCAAAGCCCCAGTGAAGATCTTTAGAGGAGACTGCCCCAAGAACATTCCCTAATTCACTTCAAGCCTGTAGAAGTCATTCCATCACAGCAGAAGAGCAAATCTGTAGCATTTCTGCAATAGCTGCAGTTTGCAAGGATCACTGACACTCTCCAAAGACTAATTAACAATCTTGATATATAATTAGCCTATTAACATTAACTGGCAAAAAACTATTCTTGTTACTTCACTCAGTCAAGAGAATTCTGTCTGGTTTGAGCAGGCAGTGGAAGTAAACCAAATACAACTCATTGAATAAACATCACAGATCTCTATGTTTCATTAACAGAATCAGTGGTGTATTCCATTCCTGGGCTTCCAACATAATACTTTTGATGCATTTGGGTTTCAGTCTCACACTTCTTTCTCCTACTACTGCTATTCAAAGTAGTATATCAGATATCCAAGAAAAAAACTGCACTCATTTATAGGAGACATTTATTTAAGGCGTTGGCTGAACTCTTTCTGATTTTGCTTTTTTGTCATACAGAAAGCTCTGAGATGGATCTTTTCTGAAATTACCAGACCAAAGAAAAGTCTCTGAATTCTGGAAATGGTAATGTCTACTTTTTGTTCTGTACTGCATCATTGCTGAAGATGCCAAAAAGTACAAGAGTCTGATCATGATAAACACTGCGATCTTAATTCTTGCAGGTTGATAGCTGACCCAAAATCTTTGAACACTACATGGTGATTATGAAATCTGCCAAGTGTACTAGAAAATAAGCCTGCTGACAGCTCATTTAATAAAGTTCAACTTCAAATGACTGGGCATCTGAATTATAGGCTGCAATAATAATATATATTATGGATGATGAGAAAGTAATGGAACTGCCAAATCAACATCTTAACACCCCACTGCATAAATAAGCACCACAACCTACTTAGTTTCAGTATAGCTTATATATTCTATACCTGGCCTGGTGCCTGCATAGTAAGAAAAAAATAGTTGGAAAACCAGTCATTTTTCAGAATGACAAAAGGATGGGGTAGGTAAGAGAACAAAAAGTTGAGAAAATCTGCAAAGGTTGACATTTTCAGAATGCTCCACTATCCCAAATGAGAGGGGCAAAAAATTCCTACAGCTGCTTATGAAAGTTACCATGCCCTGATAGCAGAATGCAGAAATCAGTCTCTTCATTTAACAGGTCTGAGGGATTCTGGCAACAGAACAGAAAAGCTCAGGTTTGTTCTGGAACCCACAGTGTCCCCATTACCAAGAGAGGTGTCACCAGATGCTATTCCATGCCATCATCTTTCCCTTACCTCCACGTGCAAGCAAGTCTCCATTCTTACAGACACACCACATTTGTAGCTTTGTATTGTACCTCACTTTATGTGGAGGCAAATTCAGGAAAAACACGTCAGGAGCAAGAAAGGCTGCCCCTCATCCTCATGGGCTGATTAGAGATTATTCCTGATGTAGATTTGTCTCTGAAGGACCAGAGCACTGCTATCCTGCTGAAACACTTAAAGAAGAACATATTCTGAGTACAGCATTATAGGGCTGTTTTCAGTGGCTTTTAGCCATAACCTGACATCCCTTGTTTCTACGAGTGGTAAGTTCAACCTCTGAGAAAATCAGGCACATAAACCAGAAGGCCACTACTGCTGTCAGAACAAGCCGATTCTTCCTCTCAGAAAGCATCCAAGATGCTCTAACATAATCAACTGTTTGATAAAGGAATGCAACAATGATGCCATGAGGAACTGAAAGAAAAGGTAAATAAATATGACTACATGTAAAAAGAGTAAAAGCACTGATGATGTGAGAAGAATAGATGAAACTTTTTTTTTTTCCCCTAAAAAAAAAAAAAGGAAAACATGAAAGAGCTTAATTTAGAAGTCATATAGTGAAGAGGATTAAGAGGAACTCCTGACATGCATTTCTTACCAAGATCAGCCTGGACACAAAATCTATTTTTACACTCCTGTCTGAAGAAGATTTTTCATTTGAAAATAGAAAATAAGTGTTCAGTGCAATAAATGCATCCTGTTGCTACAGTGAATTCATACTAGCCTTCTCAAGGAAGGTTTCTTACTGGCTCTGTTCCAGTCATATCTTTCTTGCAATCAGGATGTAGATTTTGATGCCCTACCAGGCTTCCTGCTTTTAATAGCTTCATTCCTCCAAGTATTCTTCCTTAGAGCAAGTCTGGATTGCCAAGGCTTGAGAGGAAGCATTTTTTTAATGGTGATTTTCCTGCTGCAAGTGCAACTGGGTGTAAAATTACCACAGAAGCTCTGAGAATATTTAGCTGCTTATTAACATTTTCTTCTTAGCTTTTAGTGCTGAAAATGGTCTCCTGTCTGGAAGCCACTCAGAGTCACTGTGGGATGTTTCTGTTGTTTCCCCATTCTTCCCTCCTCTGTACTCCTAAATGTGAACAGGTCCCTTTTCCACTAAAATCTGCTGATACAGCAGCTTGACAGTATAAACTGCCCTTCTCCAGAGACTACTCAGTACAGTACTGATAGCTGAAAGTCAATGTCAGGCTCAGCAGCTCCTGCTGTGGGCTCAGACATGATGAACACTGGGTTGGTGTCCTGGACACTGATTCAGACCAGCCTGCACACACTGAGAAACAAACAAACAAAAAAAGAAATTATCTTGATCTCTGTAGTTAGGTTGGCGGGTTTTTTTCCAACCCTTTCTTATAAATGTTTTTTCTTCTCTCTAGAAAGTGAGAACCATGGGAAAGGATTTCTCAAGGAAGCACCAGGTACTGGCAGTGTATAGCAACAGATTTTCTTTTCTGCAAGTGCAAATGACTGTGAATTGACAGCTGCTGTTGTGCTGATCCCCCAAGTGAAGGAAACCTCTCACCTACCTGCTCTTCCATTAGCCTATTAAAAATTCCGGGGTTTTAATGCTGCTAAGTGTTTCTGCCTTGTTTTTCTCTGTCAGCATTGAAAATGGAATATACAAGTGTTTTTGCAGTAAGATATGTGGAACTTAAGGTTGACACAAATGTATGAAAGTCTGCTTTGATGAAGAAATAGAAGACATAGCAAGACATATTCCACATCAAATGAAACAGGAGAAATTTAACACTGCCATCTCAAAGCCTCGTATGGCACGAGATCTCAGCAAGGAAGTGGTCACTAGTTACCTCACAAGCAATAGGGAAGGTTTATAGAATCCTATCAATATACATCATGTTAGCATAAATGACTCCCAGTTTATGAAACTACATTAGTTTTCATAGGTCTATCAAGATTTTATGACTTTCCTAGGTTTTGTGAAGTACAATAATGCAAGACAAACAGACTTTTTCCTTTTATAAATACTTCAACAGCAAAGAAAAATTAGTCATTTGAACTGATAATAAATGGACTACTGTCTAATAACTGACTTTAGAACTGACCTGATATTATCATATAACAAAAATATATTTGGAATATCTTGGAACAGCTGGTCTACTGTGGGCTGAATCTGACAGAGAAGGGAAAGAGAATCTTTAGTCATAGGCTTGCCAAGCCTGGGAAGAAGGCATTTAACTAAAGTTACTGGGGAATGGGATCCTTAATCCATCCCACTCCTACCAGCAGGATGCCAATGCCAATACCTGTGGGGCTATGATCTCAATGGCATCACAAAGACATGGTGGCAAGGCTCCTCACTGGAGTGTTGGAACAGAAGGCCATAGGCTCTTCAGGAAAGCCATGCAGGGAAGAGCAGGAAGGGGTGTCACCACATCAATGGCAGCTGGAGTGCATGGAGTTCCACCTGGGGATGGATGAGGAGCTGACTAGGAGCTTATGGGTCAGGTTAAAGGGAGGACAGGGTCAGGTGACATTCTAGGGGAGTCTGCTGTAGGCTGCCTGACCAGGAAGCCGTTCTGCAGACAGACAGGAGCAGCCTCACAGCCACAAACCCTGGCCCTCCTGGGGGACTTCAACCACTCAGACATCTGCTGGAGGGACAGCACAGCAGGGCATAAGCAATCCAGGAGTTTCCTGGATCACACTGACGGTAAATTCCTTCTCCAAGTGACAGAAGAGCCAATGAGAAGGGATGCCATGCTGGACATTGTTCTCACCAACAAGGAGGAGCTGGTGGGAATGCGAAGCTCAAGGGCAGCCTTGGCTGCAGTGACCATGAAATGTTGGAATTCAAGGACTTTAGGGCAGTGAGGAGGGTGCACATCACGCTCAGTACCCTGGGCTTCAGGAGAGAAGACTCTGGCATGTCTGAGAGTGATCATAATCTCCAGTTTCAATTGTAAGAAATAACAACAGGAAGTGACAATGCTTTTGAGCAATACAAATGTGAAATTTTTATACATAAATATTCATCAAATGACAAAAAAAGAACAAGTTCAAAATTATCCTGTAGGAAGACAATTCATTAACAGAACAAAGGGTCAGAGTATCAAATTAGCTCTGGCAATCAAACAAATATTTATTTTTTGTTCCAGCTTTATTTTTACAGTTGATTAACTATTCCAAAGATCAGGACAACAGTTCCAACAGGAATCTACTGCCTCTCTCTGAAGTCTCAGCATTACACTGAGGCTATCAAGTAGCTCAAAAGTTAAATTAAACAAAAATCTTCTGAGCATTGCATACAGTAAAAAGCCACCTGGTGAGGGACTTGAGCAGCGAAAAAATGGAACCACCAATGAAGAAGCAGAAAGAAAGGGAAAACTCTTTGCATCTTTCCACTGGTTAGAGATGAAACTTATCTGGTATAACTAATCTGGGAGCACTGAAATAGCAGGTGCTTCTGCATTTGAAGGTGGAGAATCATTGGCAAGATTTGCACAGGCAGACACGTATGGAAGAGCAAGAAACTCTACAGATAATGACTGAATGGCACAGACAGCTTTTCTAGGAAGCTTGGATGAAACCCATGTATCCAGTGCCAAGTTCTTGCATTGCTGCTCATTTCCACAAACTCATCTAGAAATTCAATATACAATAGCAAAACACCTTTGTAAAGGAAGAACAAAATGAAAATAACAAACTCTTTCAGCCTTCTGCATTTGCAGAAGACAAACTCTAAATAGAAGTGATTCAGACCAAAAGCAGCCTAACCCTTTCTTATAAAACAACACAACCCCCTCAGGATTTGACCAGATATAATTTTGTTCTTATTTCTTTTCCATTTCCTTTCATGACCTCAGTCAGTGATTCAGGATAGCTCCCCCTCCCCTTTTTTAAAATTAAATTGAGGGTCTAATTAAAACATACAGTTCAAACGTTAAACAAAATGGTGCTACTTTTGCTGCACGTCTGATATGAAAAAATATGGAAGATAGAGAATCTTAAATAAAACTCTCCAGCAGGAAACTGATATTATTTGCATTTATTTATTTTTTCCTAATCACAATATGCCAGAAAACCTTTTCTCCTTATATATCATGTTTTTGCAGAATTGGGTAATTCACAATAATTTGCCATTTATATGCATTTTTCCAGTGAACTAATTTGTGAAAATATTCACAGTTGAAATCCATAGAGAGAGGAGAAGAGTCTAAGCAATTTAAATGTTCAAACTAGCATCTGTGAAAGCACTTGTAGTATTTACTTGGATTTACTTTCATCTTTCCAAAAGTGGCCTGATTCCACCAAAAGGGGAGGGTAGAGAAGGGGAAGGGAGAGAATGCAATAAAAGTACATGAAGATCACTCCAAAAATAGGATTAATCCCAAACTGTCGTGTATTTTCAGGTGAACTATACAGTGAAACAATCAAATCTTTAGTCTTTCTACAGAAGGTGACCCTTGCTCAACCAGCTGATTTCAAGGCATCACAATCCTTGATTTCAAGCACGCACATGCCCATGGCACATGCATCCTGACCCTCTTTTCCCCAGACAACCCCTCTTTGACCTGATGTGCCCACTTAGCCAACCTGACACCTCCCTGCTGGCAATCCCTTGTTCATCAGCCCCCTCATGCTGCCACCGTTTCTCTACTGTTGTCCTCGCCCAGATGCAAAGCATCATTGCTATTTTGCACCACAAGTAGTTAGCATGTCTTTTAATGCAATGGGAAACTTTCAGGAGATGAAGTAGAATAGTCCACACCCAGCTGGAACCACCCACACATGATTTGTTCTGGGAAGCTGATGTTGTGCAGGAAAAGTCCCATGTTCCTGCCACTGGTTCGGTGAGTTTCTGCATGCCCCACAGGCTCTGTGCCAGGAGCATCCAGGAGCTGTGACCACACACCCTCCAGCCCAAACAAGGTCAGGAATTGGGAACAAAAAGGGAATGCAGAGTGCAGGACTTGAACTGGGAAGCACTAGGACAGACACACAAGTTTTCCTCTTATACATCTGCCAGCGCAGCCACAGGTGGACAAAGGGAAAAACCAACTCACCCCAGCCAATGCAGAGATAAAGGCGGAAAATCCTCTGCTCGGAGAAGACTGAAAGCACCAGCAGTGTGTACAGGTACATGCCTTCCACCAGCAGCCAGTAGTAGTTGGCAGCCACACAGTACTGCATCATCACAAAGACCAAACGGCAGCTGAGTGATTCCTGTGACAGAAAACAAGCACAGCCCAAAGTAACCCAACAGGGACTGAGAATAAAAGAATACAAACTCAAAAGGTTGGTTCTCGTTCCTACTCTTGCTCTTCAAAAAAAAAACAGCTTGATAAACTAATCACATATTTTATTACTGAATGGACAGAAGCCAGTAATAGGTACTAGGCACAACAGACAGATGCTTTCAACAACATTACTCCTTAAAAAAAGAGCCTATGTTCAGTACTTTCCACTCAATAAGCAATGTATTTTATTTTGAAAAGCATGAATAAAGATGAAAAGAACAAGTGAAAAGTACTATATCAGCCACAGTCAGTGCATCTTTCACCTTTCCTCAATACTCTATTTTGCAGTTGAGAATTTATCTATTAAAAAGAAAAGAGTGGATGCTATAAGCTTGACTATTTGCCAAAGTAAAGGATGTTTTCATAGAACAGCAATATTGCCCAGTGCACTCTGTTTAAGTACAAATTCTCTCATAGCTGGTAAGTTATGGAGATGATCAGTAGGGCTTTAGATAAGTATGAAACCTGATTAGCAAATTAATATCTCCATCAGACCTGATGAAATCACAATTGAGTAAACCGTGTGTAAAATCACGAAGTCTACACTTTTTGGAAAGAAGAAATGACTGACAATCCAATACAAACATTTCAAAACCATTTAAGATGTGTTTTTACAATGTTATTTTCTGGCAACCAATAAACTGCAGATGAGAAAAAAAAATCAACCATCATACAAGATTGACTAAGTCATCTTAGCACTCCTGCCTTGGGCAGTGTCAGAACAGGATGGGCACTAAGGATGCATCAGGAGAGATGCATTTCCCTTTACCACTCCAACCCTGTACTGCAGCAGCAAATGCCATACCCATGTCTTAGAGTCACAAGAGCTATACAGATAATAAAGCTACCTTTCTATGAGGTTTCAAGTACCTTTTGCATTCCAAATGCCAATGGGGAAGGGCACGCTTTCATCATTATTTACAAAAGAGTTGTACATCCCCTCTCATCAATTAGAAGTATTTAATTAGCCTATTCTTCCAAAGCTTTTCTAAATGCTTTCAAATTTGCATTTTAATCAGATGCTTCCTTTTCTCGCTATCATCAAGAGATTATATAGAGATGACCAAGAACAACCAACTGAGCTGGTGGACAACCAGCTGACCAGATGGACAGTTCTATCACAAGTACTGGCTTAGGGAATTAAATACCCTCTTGTCACTGCTAGAAAGAAATGAAACTGCAGCACAGAAAGAAGACATGGGCATTAATGTGTGTATATATATGTGTGCAAAGAGGTCAGCTTCTTGTTCCTCTGTCTAATGGGGGCAAACTTCCCACAGGTAGAGAAACATGTCATGCCATCAACTGAGGAGTTAAATTACCTGCTGTCATGCAGACACACCACAGTGAGGACTCCACAATATCCTGAGGATGATATTCTCATGCCCTCTGCCCTTACCTGGAAGGCTATCAGTCCTTCCCACTGGTACTCCTGTGTGGCTGTGCTGTACATCCACTTCACCACCGAGTCTTTAATGAAAACAGATATAGCCCGGAGGATAAAAGAGGTGAAGAGGTTCAGGTGAATGTAATTCCTCGTGCAATGCAGATGTCTGTAAAAAGAAAAATCTGCTCATGATCCAATACTTACATGAAAGATGCAACATCAGACACAGGACTGAGAAAGGGAACAACAAGCCCTGTAAGAAATCAGGAGGCATGAGAGAAAATCCCATAACTTGAGAATAGCTGAAGGGATTTCAAACTGTCTTTGGGATGAAAATGCTATCAAGAAAAACACATTCAAAACTTCAGCCCTTAGAGCAATGTTTGGGGAAAGGAAGAAGGTAAGTGCGTTAAGAAAAAAAATATTTCAAAAGCTTAAAAAGTGTAAAAATAAAGTCATTTTCAGAAGCCTTATCTGAAAGGATTTAAAAAGTCAAGTTCCACATAATGCTGAAGCTAATTGCTTTGAATTGACCCCAATGTCACTATGCAAGTTTACCTTGGCAAAGCTCAGGACTGGTGTGCAGTGCAGCTTCTGGCTGTGCTCAAACCCACAATGAAAAAAAATCCACCTGAAAATCACCCTTTGACAACAAGAGAGAAATCTGTATTCAAATTGCCTCCAGGGAGAATTATAAATACTCTCTGTAGAAGTAAAAGGAACAGATTTTTCACCTCTGCATTCAGAATTGAAAACAAAATAACAAAGGAAAAATCCTCTTGAATTTCAGCAGCCAGCTGCAAAGACAATAAAATTGCTACTTGTCAAAAAAAGCATGTTAAGGGATATCAAAAGAAACTACAGTCATGTAAATGGCATCCAATTGCTGAGTACTGCCAATATTTTACCAGCCTTATTCACAAACATTTTCTCCCAGTTCTGCAAGGGTACATGCTTTACCTCAAAGGAAGTTATATTTGGTACGATTTTTAAGATGCTAAAAGACAGACGTAACATATGGTAATCAGCAATTATTCCAACAAAACTTTCAGTGAACTCATACTTTAAATGTCTGGTTTTTACAGCTCTATAAATTTTGTTAGAAAAATTGACTTAGTCTGAAAGGTAGAGGTTTGTACCGAACAACAACTTGTTTGTCATAGGTCAGATTGATTTTTTGTATCCCTTTTAAGCCACAATTTATTTCAAAACTTACCTATTATTAATATTTATGTTCCTTAAACTCAAAATTCATTTGTTGCTACCCTTCAGAACTGCTACACATGCCAATCTGATTGAAAAAGTTATGTAAATTAGGCAATTGATGAAATTGGGTTGCAAGTAGTTACTGAGTATTTTTGCTACAGGCAGTGCAAGTTATTCAAATTGTTTCAGTCATAAAGTTATGGGCCTAATTCAGCTTCCACCTCTGAAATTACAGACTTTTCTTCCATTTTTTTCAGAGGATGCAAAATAGGACCCTAGAGAGATACTGTTTCTTCTGCTGTATCACCTTTACAGACAAATATAAAGGTTATTCTGTAGTATAAGAACTCTAAGAGGCCCATCAGAATTCACATGTCATTGAATTAGATTTTGATCCCCATTTGTTGAGGCTGAGCAGCTCAAGGGTGACGAGCAGAGTTTCCAGTCAGAAACCAGAAACTGCAATTCACATAGGGGTGGCTGTCGTATTTCTTGAGATCCAGGACTGAGTTGTCTCCTGGTAAACAACTTGGACAGGAGAACACAAAATGGATTGATAGCATAGTTTTAACATGACTCTTAGTATCTCTGATGTCCCTGGATCCTCGCTTTCAAAATGAGAAGCACACACTTGTGTATGCTTCCCCAGTCCCTGCTTCATAGTTGAAGGAAAAAATGCTAAAGCATCACGCCACGAAAGTCAGGGCATCAAAATTCCCTCTCCTACCAGTCCTTGGTTAGAAAATCGCTCTTTGTTCCCTGCCAGAAAACATCCTTTCTTCCTTCCTTCAAAAAGTACATGGTTGTGCTCTGTGACCTTTACATTTGGGCTCCTAAGATTACTCAAGAAGTGTCATTGATAGGTGAAATGAGGAGAAAACAGTTATCCTGGGAGGCATTTGGAGACTTCAAGACCATCTGGTGCTTTTTCAGAAAGGTCCCAAAGTTGCACAGGTACAGCACATACAAATCATATTTATCACATGGCATTCACAGAGGGTGAGCGTGTCTCTGGATTTCCACAATCATTTTAAAACTTCCTTGGCATTGCCCACCTTCTCTGCTTCTCCACTGGAAGGAGAAGGGATAATAATACAGTGCTAACATGTATGGCTCAATGTGAGAAGGCTTGCATCATTTTTGTTTTGGAAATTAGAAGTTAATAGACATGACTGCCTTTTTAAGTACATAAGGGAAGAAAGGACAGGGACCGCCTTGCTACAAGTGTAGTGCAGGCACCAGAGCAAATTACCAATAACTGGCAATGATAATTCTTCAGTTAGAGGAGGAAGTTTCTTAAGGATCAGAGCACTGGAGGTTCCTGCCTTGATTTCAAATGAGAGCACTAGGACACGGAACATTATACTTTTTTAGGAGGCAGCCTCATCAGGCCAAAAGAGGGATGGGACCTGGCTGTAGAGATCAGCTTCATGGCAGAGGGACTTCCCACAAAAGAACAGGATCTCATCTTTGTGTGTTCTATCAGTCTCCTCTGCTCAGCACCCCCAACTGAAAGGAAGTCTAGCTGGAATCAAAACATCTCTTGCATTTACAGAGGGGAGGAAAAAAAGAGAGATCCTATTAGAATCCAAAGTTGTGTTTTGGTCTGGTGGGGGTTTTTGTCTTTTATTTATTTTTTAACCAAACACACAAAGATTGTATCTTTGTTATGTGCAACCAAGAGTATCTAAATTTTTATATGCTCTGTTGAATTTGTAGGTGCAAACCTGAATGAACTCACTATGGCCAGCTGACAGCAATTTATTTCACAAGCTTTTCAAGTTTCAAATTAGACTCTCTTCCATATTGTGAAAGAAATAACAATTTCTGAAATTAAGAATTCCTAGGACTCCAACAGTTCTCCAAAAATAAAAATTTCATCAAAAATCCATTTCTGCACATCTTGCATGTGAGGGCTGGGATATAGGCCAGATCAAGATTTATGCTCAGGGTAACTCCAAGCACAGCAAGATGAAAATTTTCCTCCTAAATGTCCTTGCCCATCTCAGATTTGTGCCTCATCTGCAAGGTGAGACCATGAAGGAACACTTGCATCTCTCTCTTTTACCACCTCTTCTAGTGGAAATGTCATTGAAACAAAAACTTGCCTAACAAAATATTCCAATTGATAAAACTGTGGTACCTGTTCCATATGTCCATATGGGTAACTGCAAAAATTTGGCAATTTTACTTGCATTTTGAGTGGAATTATTTTAGGAAGGAACACAGAAGCGACAAAAGATAGAGAAATAATGGGGTGATGGAAGGATGGAAAAAATAATCAAATGTTTCTGTCAAAGTCTGATAGATACTGTCATACAGAAAACCATAAAACCTTTAGTCCGCTCTCTTCAAAGCTTCACCAGTTACCTGAATCCAAGAAGAATGGCAGTTGCTATTACAAGGGCAGAGAAGGAAAGAGCATATCCAATGGTGTATATGATGGACAAATTCAGGAGCTGTTCTTCTGGTGCATCCTGAGAGCATATAAAGAAGAAAAGAAAAACAAAAAAGTGGAGGGGGAAAAGAGAGAGCTCATGGCCTTCAGTTCTTTTCTCCCAGCTACTTTCTAACTTCCATAATGATAACCAGAAATCATTCTCCTACTTTCAAGTTTAAATGCACATGTCAAATCAGTCTTCCACTTTCCATATGCTCTAAAGAAATAAAAATTTAATCTTAATTCCTCAGCTGCTCCCAGGTGTTCGTTCAAATAGTTGGCTTTTGCAGCCTGGCTAGAAAAATAGATAATGTGACATTATTTCATATTAAAGTCAGAGAGACATGAATTACCACACAAGCAAGTCCTAAAACTGATGGCAGGAAGCATAGACACAACTCAGACCTGCAGTAAAAATGGAGGACCTAATCTTCTCAGACTTGAGCACTTCAAGCAAGTCTCCCTGCTATGCTAGTGAGGGGAGTCCTCATCTATACTTCGAAGTGCTACGTCTACACTTTGAAGCACAAGAAACCAGGTCCTAATTTGATGGTTTGATGGCAAAGCATGCCCTGCATTCACATGGCTAAACCCTTTTCTGCCCCCAAACAATCTGTCTTCTGCCTCAGCTAAGCAACCTTTTGGTCACAAACCACAGCCCAACAGCATTTCATGACCTGGGTGTTTCCACACTGTTTGAGAGAGAACAACCTGCTGCAGACCAGAGCAGTGGGGCTCCTCTTCAGATTCACTGAAAACATGTTTATTGAGCTTGAAAAAACTCTGCTTGAAAATTCTGGACAAAGTCCTTACAGAGAAGAGAATTACTTGAAAAGGTAGAGGCAGCTCTGGATTTTAAGTCTTATTGCTCAGCCTCCAAGGCACATTCATATTCACTGTTCTAGTTCATCTCTAAGCACGTATCTTTGTCTAAATAGACTCAGGGATTTTATTTCCCTTCTTCAAGCTGCTGACTCTGTGATTGATTCCTGAGACCTGTGCCATACTAAGGAATACATTCCTTGTACTTCATAAATTAGGTACCGTTATTCAGATGTACTTTGCACAGCCAGGAGAATTTAAGGTGAACATACAGGCTGTACCTCAGATTTGCTAGCTTAATGCTTTAAAGGGAATGCTATAAAAGCTGCCTTATGAAAAGGAAGATCTCTTAAGAATCAAAGCTTAAGTAAACAACTGAAACATGACAATTTAAAATATGAATACAGACTTACATCCCACACCTAAAGTTATAAAGGTTCACTAGCACTTTAGAATTTTAGTTACATTTGTAATACAACACACGACAAACTTGTAAAAACAGCTTCTTGTTCCCTCATGCCAGATGCATAAACCAAAGTTACTATGGGGCTCTCTATACGTGAGGTGAAAAACCAAACATGGCTGTTCACATTTCAGGGAGTGACACCATGTACAAAGGGTTTCAGAATCCAAATAGGTTCATGAAAAATTGGGAGGCAGGTGCCAAATGAACAAGTGTTACTTTTAGGTATCTCACTCATTGACACGCCCCAACACAGCTCTGGAAGAAATCATAATGGCCAACAAGGAAAAGTCAAACGACCAGGCTCACACATAGCATTAAGACAATGTGCTCTGCTGGTGTAGCACAGAACACAAAAGGGACAGGGAATAAGGCTGTAAGTCAAAGGAAAAGGTTAAAATTCACATTTTTGGAGAACAGAAACTCTTTTCCCATCTCTTAGTTTGTAGCCATGTATTCCTTCTGAAGAATGAGGCACTGAGCAATGGAAACTACAGAGGCCATAGATCCTGCAGCTCTTGGACTTTCATAAATTTGAACTATTTTGACTAGGTAATGCACTGGTTCCAGTACCCTGGGATAGAGAGAGTGCACTCAGTTTCTGTGAGGAAAAGCATAGCCCTTGGAGGTTCACAGTAGTAGTGGTATCACGTGTCATGGGAACGCACACAGTGCACTGGCTGACGCCAATGGCTGTCAAAAATCCTCTGAAAATCCCTGTGCTCTCCTTCATTTAGTGCCAGACATCTCAGCTCCCTGCAGAGTAAAAAGCACAAGGGCAAGAAAATAACACTGACAAGCCTAATTCCATCGCCCACAGAAAATGAAGGTATAAAGACAAAAAAACCTTAAACAAAAAAAAAAAGGCAGGGATTGCCCCATACCCAAAGGTGAAACAGCAAATATCCTTCAGTTCAGTTCATTTTAATCACCTTAATAGCTGCTAACAAGACAGAGCAAGTGGTCACAATTACAATGACGTGACGATGGAAAAAACGCAAAGGAATGACAGTAGGTCACTCCTGCAGTTGAGCTCCTTGCACTGCACCACAGCTGGGATGACCTGAGTCACTTCTCTTGGCTCTCACGTACATTGAAACGTGCTCTCATCTATCCTCCATGTTCCCTTTGTTGAAGGGGAGAGACCTGATGTCCCTTACCATTACGTTCACTGAGGTGAGTCACTCAAGATTACTGTGACAGGACCAAAATGTGTGGGCATCAACAACTGTTTTTTTTCCTCTCTTCTGCTTTATCCTAATCAACAGGAACAAGAGCAGGGAGAAATGGGAAAAACTCTTACCTGGTCAGAGGGCTCACACTCAGACAGGTTCCTCCAGGGCAGGGTGGAATTCTCCTTCAGCAGCCAGGTCCCCTCCAAGGTGCAGAAGCGGTACACCTGCCCATGCAGCACTGCCAGGATCAAAATGAGCCACAGGGTCACCAGGGGAGCCTGCTCCACTGAGGGGCAAGGCTCACAGAGCATCTCCATGCAGCTCTCCTTCCTCACCCACCACTCTCCTGGCTGGAGGGGGAAGCTGCAGCATGGCAGGGGAAGGGCTGCACCCGCTCCCTGCCTGCTCCCAAGGCTCTGCTGCTTGTCCTCAGGGCCCCAGAGCAGCTGCCAAGGTATCAGATGGCACCAGGACATGTTCCAGGACAGTTTCTGACCATTCCACAGTAACAGGAGACTGAAACAATTGCTACCATCCTTTGTGTGGATTTTACAACATGCAGGAATTGCAGCTCACTAAAATATTAGATTTTGAAACATACGAATTCTAGAAATGTTAAGCTTCAGCTATAGATTTTACATGGAAAAGAAGGTGCACTAAACATACTTTTTCTTTTCTGAAAGCATGCAGACCCAGAGAAACCTCAGCACAGGTAGGCTAACACAACCTTCTCAAAATATAAGTGCTTATACAAACATCTGTGCTACAAAATGAAGCCATAAAATTTATCCTAAACTATCCACGTACTCTATTCCCTCTCTCTACATGTTCAAATAACAAAATTAGCAATAAAGTAAACACCTTTCTAGAACAGTTAGCTGCTTGATCTTGTAAAAGCAAGTACATTGAAATGACTCCTAATAAAATTATGTCAGACTGAAGCACCAAAAGAAAAAGTGCAAAGGGAAAGCAGCATTCAGTTATAGTGGATGAAAGGAAACATCCTCCCTAGAGTCTGGAGTACTGGGGAAATCTAACAACTTAGCTGTACACATAAGCAACCTGGAAGTGTTCTAGTATGAGCTGCTGTGCAAAGAAAGTTTTTCACTAATCACATTTTTGATGCAGTAAACTGACCTATTCTATTATAACAAAGCTACCCCTCAAAAAGCAATGCTGGGTCAATCCCTCAACCAGGGTTGGCCTCTACCTAGACAATGGTTCGAAAAATACACTAGTCTGTGGTATAAGAAGCTGAGTTAGGGGGATTTAATTCTACAAGGGCATCAAAATACCTCCCAATTACAGCTTTTGATCAAACCCAGCCTTGCCTGCTGCAACCTCATCCTTTTGTCAGCTGCCTCATTACTGCAAACTAGAACCATTAGAATTCTGCATTTCTGTTTGATTGGAAAATTTCAAAACTTATTTGAAATTCTAACAACCCAGTAGGTTATTTGCATGTTAGCTGATTACAACTGGTAATCTGTTTGATAATTGTCAGCAGCAGGCAACCAGTAGGTACTCTAAGTAATAAATGTTTTAAAAAGCCAATAGAAACATTAATATTCTAATAAGCCATTTTTAATGAGTATGCTAAATGGTAGCTCATAATGGTTCTGGTAGGCAGATTTTGTTTGATTTTGTAACTGCTATACTGAATATACCTGTAAGAGACAGCATAAAGAAAATATAAAAATTAAGTTGTGCTTGTTTTTTCTTAAGTTTTTTTCTTACTATTAAGGGTATCTGTTCACATGAAAACAGAAGAGATTAGGTACAGCATCTGCAACACACACATTCACAGCCACTAACTGCACCTCCTCTCATTATCTATTGCCAGTGAAAACCACTTCCTTAGGTCAGGGTATTGCTATGATGTTGCTCAAGGGTAATAAAAATGTTTCTTTAGGAACATCAGGAATAAAAGAAAGACAGGGGAAAACATGGGTCCCCTCAGGAAGGACAGGGGAGACCCTATCAAGGACATGGAGAAGGCTGTGAGGTACTCAGTGGCTTTTTTTCTTCAGACCGGAGAAGAAAAGGCTCCAAGGAAACCCTATAGCAGCCTTCCAGTTCATGAAGGGGGCTACAAGAAATTGGAGAGTAGATTTCTATATTAGAAAGAAATTCTTTACTGTAAAGTTGGTGAGTGGCTGCAACAGGTTATGCTGAGAGGCTGAGGATGCCACATCCCTGGAAGAGTTCAAGACCAGGCTGGATGGGACTTTGACCTGGCCTAGTGGAAGACATCCCAGTCCAGGACATGGTGGCTGGAACTAGATGATCTTTCAGGTCCCTCCCATCCCAACCATTCCATCATTCTATGGATGTATTAAGGATCTCACACATCATTCTTCCTCCCACTCACCCTTAGGATTAGTGGTCAGCAACGTGAAGTAAGTCATTCAAAACACCTATGCAAAAGAAGCCCTAGGAATCATAAATAATGTATATTTGGAGCCAATGAATGTGAAAGGTAGGAGGTTTAAGTCCAGAGGGTCATATCACTAGGAAATTTTGTCTGACTGCCATTAGGTGAGCTATAACCAAGTATTACAAGACAGTTGTTATGAGGAATAATCTCAGAAAACAAGAGATATGACTATATTCCTGAAAAAAAA
>WEIU01024406.1:267107-302348 GCA_013389925.1 Aegithalos caudatus
AAAAAGGCAAGTGGAAAATCCCCAAATCCCAACACTATTTCACATTTTGTGAAACACATTGTGAATTGTGAATTCCCCCCCTCTGCCAGTATTTCTTAGTGGCAAAGTCTAATTGGGATGAATATAGCTTAGCTTCAATATATTTATTTTCTCTCCCAATTATCATGACGCACTTTAATTTTCTTTTTATTGATAACACTTCTTTTTAAATAATGAAGAGGAAAATCTAGTGTATCCTGAAGCCTAGCATATATTAGAGAATTGAAAGGCTTACTGTAAACGAAACATGGAATTTGCTATCAGACAAAGACAAGGCAATTCATTTAGATATGAAGAAAAAATAATGTGATGCTATTACACTGGACAGGAACATTCCTGCCACATCTAGAAGCCACAAACACTCAAAGCAGATGGCTCTTACAGACTTCTAGGTAGTCACATGCCAGCTGTGTCAGGTTGTCATAGGTTCACTGATTGCCAAAACAGTGGTGATCAGTCCAGGACTCAGAGGCAACTGAAGACCAGCTGGGCTATCTGTACCCAGGAAGAGCCTTCAAATGTAAAAGAATAAATCAAACAAATTCGAAATAGATGAGACTCACCCATCACAATGTGAGAGCCTAAACACCTGATCTATGGAATAATTTATTAACCAAAATGCTTATGAGATAGGAAATGTTAAAAAAAAAGAAAACTTCCACTTTGAGGCACTGTTGAGATTCCAGCTGATAAATGGGACAAAGCTCACGAAAGAGCTGAGGGAGTGCAGAGTGCAGGACATGAAAATAGCATAGGGCTGATGCACTGTAGCAGCCAGTTACTCTCAGAAATGTAAAAACAAGTCTCAGTGTTGTGGAAATGGAATGCCTTCAGTGATGTGTCAGACTCCCCATTACCCACACAGCATCACTCTGTGGAGCTGTGAAGAGCTCAGATATGGACAAACACCACTCACATGAGACCCACCCAACTCCAGCACCATGCAGGGTCTCCCAGGCAAACCCAGCCCAGGGGTGCAGACACCTTCCAGCGCTGTGTGATCGGCTGGAGAAGCTGCCCAGAGCCCAGACTCACACAGCATGACCATGGAAAGGTGTGCCTTTGAAACAGAGCCTTCCCAAACGGCATCAGCCTGCAGCCATTCCTACTTTCTCCATTTCCCAGCTGCAGAAGGCAAACAGCCTCCATCTACTCCTCCTGCAGGCAGCAGGCTCAGTCCCACTTGCACTGCCCAAACACAAAAGAGGCTGTCAATGACTGGTAGCTTAGGATATTCACCTGAGCTGAATGCTCTTCCCCAGTCTGAAGTGAGGGTCAGAATAAAGCCTCTACACCAGAAACTCTGCTCTGCTGTTCCTCCAAAGTAACTGATAAAACCCTGGACTTTAGATCTTCTTCTCATGTACAAAATTCCCATCTTTGCTTACTGAAAGCAATTCCAACAAAGTTCAAGGAATCCACTACCATTTAATCAGGAACGTTTTGACTCTAGAATTGTACATGTCTTAGCATTCTTACTGCCTAGAGGAAAGCATGTGATTTGCAATAACTACCTAAAAATGTTTTAAAACAATTTTTTCAGATATACTTTTTATGACTCTCTCTACACAGGTGAGTTAAGATGGCAGAGATCTTCAACCCTCTAAAATAGATAAAATCATAGTATATGTACACATTCTGTCTTTGCTGAGGGCCTGGTCCAAAGCTCACTGGAAACCTCATTTCTTGCAACTTTCATGCAATGCCATTGCTGAAAAGAAAATCAGCTGTTAACAGACACTGAGGCAAACTAACAGTGACATGCTGGGAGGTGGCCTGTGTGCCATGACAGAAGGAAGGCACACAGCTCCCCCAGCAACTGCTGAGCAAGTTCAGCTTCTTGCTTGCAGGTGCTTTACTCAGAGGCAATTCACATTTGTCCATATCTGAATTCTGCAGAGTAGGCCCTCTTGCCTTTAATGCAGTCAAAACACCCAGCATACAATGACCAGTTGTAACAGACTGAAATGATGAACAAGATTTTTTTTAAAGGTTCGAGGTGGTTGTTACCTCTTTGCTATCCTGTACTACCTTTTCCCTGTCCTGTTACAATTTCTGTTACCATATAGTCAAGTGTTTTAAATCATTCCACCATATTCTAAAATTGGCTGTCATCCTCCACAAATAAACAAACACATCCACAGCCAGTGCACAGGGAATCTGATTTTATTTAAAGTTAAGTGCAAAAAGTTGCAAAACCTTTGGAACAGCAGCTTAATGGCACAAGTTTACTTGAACAGTGTCAATCACACCTCATTAGAATTACATGTTGAAACATGGACTTATGCCCAAAACTCAGTCTCTGTAAGCTGATAAAAGGTAGAGTCAGCTCTGAAGCTAATAACATCTATGTAGTGAACCTGTAAATCAAACCAAATCACAGAAGCAGCTGAATATTTCTACATAAGGAGAGCATGGCCAAAAAGCTGACAAACTTTTTCTTATTAGCCCCACTTTTACTAGAAATAAAAACAAATTGAATATCTTCTCTGTTTGAAACAGCCAACCTGAACTGCAATTTACAACATCGGGGTGTCAAGGTCAGTGTGACATTACTCACCCCACTGTCCCTGAGGATAAACTGGAACATTATTCATTGTAAAAATAAATTACAGCATGTCCTAGCCAATCAATTCTATTCAGGCAGAGAGATGAGAGAATGAGAAGAACAAGAGACTGCAGTTTTGTCTGTCTGCTCTGTGTCAAGTATTAGACCTGTTCTCTGTTAACATCCATTCCCTACTTCCAGCAGGGGAATTGTTTTGGAAAAGGTAACAATTTTCTCCATAAAGCAGGGACTCTGCAGTATGAGAACATCACTATAGTCTTCAGGACAGACTGGCAAGTTCCTGAAATGAGCAACCTGCCCTTTGATGGGGACAACAACTTATCAGAATTTAGGAGGTTTTGCCCCCATCAGCAGCTCTATTCAACTATCACTTGCTGTGACTTGGGCAACGCTCTCTTGAAAGCAATCACTCTTGGCTGTAAAAGCTGCTGCTGTCTCTCAGCCCCAGCCCTGCTGCTGCTTTCTGCAAAGGCATACTAAACCCAGGACTCATGCCTAGGAGCATGCAGCTAAAAACATGACATAAGGGAACAGCCTGATCCTGAAGCCTCCAGGGAGGTGAAAGAGCCCCAGCCTGCACCACTGTCCAAGAATCACATTTATCAAAGTGCTCCTTTGTGCTGGGCTTACCACCATGTCATCTGAAATTATATTACCTCAACAAGCAGTTTAACTACAGGTACTTTATTTAGTATTCTTTCCCACCATTCCGAAGACCTCATAATGTATTAGTCATATCAACTCCTTTGCTTTTGTAAGAACAAACAGAAAAAAAAACCCAAGCCTGTGCTTGCTTACTTGGATCTTCCCTGGCACCACGTAAAGCTGGCTGTTAGGTGGGTGCAAGCTCACATCTGTCTCTTGGTAGGAGTGTGAATGCATTTACTTTTCTACTTTTCCCTTTTCCTCTTGTTACTGTTCTTCCCTGCAGTGTTTATGTTTCTTTTAATTTAAAAAGGCTGGAGGGATTCTTGGAACTTTCGAGCTAGGAGCTAGCTGAGGCACATTCACGACAGGGATGTTTGAATCTGCTTCCCCACCTCTCACCCAAACCACACACACTACTGGAAATTATTCTTTTCCTGCAGCAGGAACTTGAAGTTATCACCTGACACAACCTTATGCAGACCTAACAGACACCTTTACATGGTGCCAGGGAAGAGCCAAGCAAGCACAGGCCACGCTGCAGGCTGCACAGACACCCCTGCATGTCCTGGAAGTGCCAGAATCCTCTGCTGTGCTAACAAAAGCACAAAGTTACAGACACTGCAGATGGAGATGATGCTGTTTGGCATCACCCAAGCAATATTGCCTGCATATAAATTCTTATTTAAAAGCATTCCTTTTAAAATTACATTAATACAACAGCACTAAATATTCAAGAATAAGCAAGTGTTAAGCTAAAGCTACTCACACGAGTTCTAGTTCCACCCAATAACATTGTTTCTATATACACAGTCATACAGGGTTTTTAAATTTTTTTTTTTTCCAAAAGAATCCATGATTTTATTCAGGACACAGAACAGAGGGAGATAATCTAATGTGAAATTACTCATTCTTACTACTGGGAGATGCAAGCCATATTTCAGCAGATTGAATCAAGTATATACAAAATACAGCATTTTCTTATTTGTATGGTCCATTCAAAGACCACCAACAATTCAGCTCCACAATAAACACTAAAGGCTATTAGCTCATATGCATAAAGACATGATCAAAAAATAAAGACCATTTTCTGGCATGGATTCATATTCTGTAATAAAATCACATTTATACAAAATTATGCAGCCACAAAATTTGTTCTGCATGGGCATATTCAGCTCTCCTAGTGCAGAGATCATCCTTGCCAGCTCTGCAATATCTTGCCTCACTCAAGAGGCAAACTTCCTCAGTTAATGAGGTAATGGTCCTGCAGAGAAGAGCCCCCTTTACTACATCTGACATGCAAACCCATTCTTCATAGTGAAGGAATGAGATCCGTGAAAAAGAAAACAATCACAGAATATAGCTTCATAATTAAAAACTACTTGCATAGTGGTGGCCAATAAAGGTTATAGAAGCAAAGAAGAGCATACCAAATCACAAAGTATTCCTTAAATCACAAATTTATACATCACTGGGTGTTAGTATCTCAAAAATTAAAACAGCTTTCTGGAAAAGAATATTGTTTGTAACAGAGCATAACCCTAAAAGGAGCTATGCCCTCCCAGCATTTAATTTGAGAAACTTGTATTAAGAAAAGGCTGCATTAACTATGCTAGACAACACTGACACCTAACATAACTTCTTGAAATAAACTTTAAAATATCATAAAAGTGCACGCATGCATGTGGGCATCAGGTTTAATAAAGAGTGTTTATGAACTATAAAAGATATGTGAATTAATGCAATAAAAGAAGGCAGCTTATGAAAAACAAGTATTTATGATAATGGTACAGCTTTGTCAACATTTGGTAAGATACCAAAAAGCACCATTAAAAGTTTTGTTCAGAATAAATAAAAGTGGGTTGGAATAAGTTTATTGCAACAACAAACGTGATTGGAAGTTTAATGTAAAATAAACTTGTAAAGATGCTCTTAAGAGGTTTTGTGTTTTTAAGTTATTGGATCAGTTAATGTAATCAACAGAAGCCATCCTATTACAGGATATCAAAATTATGCAAAAAACCACAACAAATTCTGCAGTAAAAAGTTCTCTTAAAAGGCTGAAACCACACAACTAAAGTCTTCCCAGGGCAGAGGAAGGGATCTATTTTACTATGCCCATATTCCAAGACTTTATAAAAATAAGCAGAAAAACCCTCAAAAACAAGCTAAAAAACTAGACAAATCATTAGCATAAAGCAAGCAAAAAAAACCCCAACAAAACAAGAAACTTTGAGAAAAGACAACAGATAACTAGTATATTAAATATGCACAGCCAGGAGAGAGGTGTACACATGCAAATAAACACTGGTTGGTTGATGCAGCTTCTGTGAAAAACAAAAAGCTCCAGAACATGGAGGCAAAAACAAATGCCAGGTGCTGCAAGCAAACTGCCAGTCTTTGGCAACATGGAAATTAGTGGTATTTGGTTATCTGCAAAAACAATGGTATAAAGAACCACTGATTAAATAATCCTAAATTTATCATCTCTCACAAGACAGTTATAAAGATCATCCAAAAAATCCTAAGCAACAGGAAGCTTTCAGCACAGACACCTGCAAAACATATCATAAAATTCATCTCAAACTATCAAACTTAATTTAGAGCTAACTATAACTCCATAAGAATTAGCCACTATCTACACAAAATAGTGTGGTTACTTCAAAGTAGAACAAATAAAACAAAGACTCTCATCCACTTTAAAGACTGAAAACACACCATTCTTTTCTCCCCTAACTGCATTCCTCTCCTTGGTTCTCCTCCTCAGGTTCATTCCTTCAACCCTTGCTGTTGCTGCAATATTTAGTTCTATGCTGCTGCTCTACCTTAGCACTGTTGCCTCCTTTCCCCTTTCCCCCAGACTTTCCTATTTCTCTCTCAGCTCCTACTTGGGGTTGCCACTTTCTAGAACCACTGTAATTAAAACTGCTACATAACTCCAACCTCTCACATCTCCTTTTTCACCAATCTATTCCTCAGCCTTCCTCATCATACTCCAAGCTCCTCCAAGCAGCGAAGAGTGGCAAAATCAGAAGAACACCTGCTCCCAGATCTGGACCTACTGCAGCCAACAAGGCCACAAGATGCCCTGCTCAAACAAACCATGCACCAAAAGCACATCTGGCCTCAACAGTCACACACATTTCAGGAGAAAGGAACACTAGTCCACGCTGTTACGGCCTCTGGAGACTGTAGGTGCAAACAAGTGCACATGAGGAATTCATCCCCACAAGCAGCAAGAAATATCACTAGTGTCACAGGAGCCACACTCCTCTTTCTCATCCACATCCCGAAATATGGGATAAGAGTTTGACAAAAGGTTATTGGAAAACATCAGCCTTAAAACAGAGTTCTAATTTGTGGAAACTTACCGTGCCAAGTCCTACAAATCTGTAACATACTAAATATAAACTTTGACAAATAATGGAAAAAAAAAAAAAAAAAAAAAGGACCAAGCAATTTTATTATGGAAACCATCATCTTTTCTGTCAATAGTGACTGGAGGCCACTAAAGCTGCAGGTATGTCTGGATTTACCTTTCCTTTACAGAATCAATCTTTTACCAGTCTCAATGATTCTTACCCTTCAACCCAAAGCTGGGACTTCTATCCCTGATCTCAAAATCAGGATCTCTTACACCCTTATATGGGTAATTTTCCCCAAGTTCTCAATTCCATTTTCACTTCTGTTCAATTTTCATTGCTTGAGAGATATTTGGATGGACATAAAATCCCTTTGACTTACACTTTTCTTTTCCTGCCAAGGAGCAATTGCTTCCCTTGAATACTCACTGCCAAAGATAGCTCATATTTAAAAAAACTTTAGAGAGGCCCATTGTCATTCATCAGTCACATCAACACAATGCTTTCCACATTTTACCCATGCTTTCATTCTGTTTAAAGGAATTGTTGGTGCCCTGCTTCATGAAGCTCCAGAACGGTTACCAGGCAGTTTTTGCGTAAGTCAGTTTTCTGCCTTCAGAGGAAATATGATGAGCACTTGATCCTTTTCTTGCCTAATTCATTTCTGCTCATTCCAATTGTCAAAAAGGAAATTCGAACCAGAAAGTCATATGAGTCTGACCAGGCATCAACCAGCATTATTTTTGCCATCAAACAAGTCATGTACCCAATTTCTCTCATAAACACTGCCCAGAAAAGCTTTATTCTTATTCAAAGAAAAATTAAAATGATGTATGGGAATCCTAATAGTTAACATTTGGAGCATGTTTGAAGAGGATTAGACAGTTCCAAAATTTATAGCAGGGACCTGTGTCTCTCAGGGAAAATTTAATCTATGACAGAAAACTCTCAAGGGGAAAGTCACCAACAAAACATGCAAGCAGAAAAAAAATAATACTGCTAAACAAACAAAAGTGTGTGCATGACTAAGAAGTGTAATCCTTATAAAGATTAGCATTTTTCCAAGTTAAAGCTGCATATGTGAAATGGCATGAAAGGGAGCATTTCCTATAATTAGACATACATTCTGACACATTGTAAGTCAGTCCACTTTTTTTTTTTTTGCAGGGCTACTCTGCAAAAATAAAAATATTACAAAAAATTCAACCACAGAGCAACTATCTGCAAGAAGCAAAGACTCAGCTGCCTTAGAGATGAAGCATTTACTTTTATATATATGTATATACACACACACATATATACATAGATTGAGTTGTATCTTCACCAAAAGTTCACTGAGGACACTGGAAAAAGAAATAACCTTTAAGATCACTATCACACATCAGAAGCATATCTGTTATGTGAGAAGACACACATAGGTTGGATGTGAGTCTTTCCCATCACCCAAAGCAAAATGCCAAGAACTCTTCAAAAGGGGAGGAAGAAGTGAGCCATATAGGCAAGTTGATCTCCACCTATGCTGCTTTAAGATTAGGCATTTATATCTTATCACATCTTCTGGGATTTGTGGGGGAGGGAGGGGAAACCCAAAACAATCAATATTTTACTAATTAACAACACTTAAGTAAGCTGAAAGTTAATCTGTTTCCAGCAAGGCATTTAATTATGTAGCACACACAAACACTATTGTTTATTCAGACCCTTAAATAGTTCAGTTGTGCACAGCAATTAAAAACTCCAAGTTCTCTAGGTATAGGTAACCTGAAGAAAGGTTTGAGGCCCCTCTGTTTAAGAGTACACTGGTATAGAAAACAAAAGCAAGTAGATAACTTCAGTTATGCAAGTATGTAATGAGAGCACAGAAGAAGTCTAAAGTAATTGTTGAGCTCAAACATATTTAGCTACCTGCTAGACTAGCATGGGCAAGGCACAGATGCAGTCCAGTTCTTCCTTGCAGCTGGGTCTAATAGTGTTTATTTGTCACTGAAAGGCACTATTCACGGGAGATCACCTGTAGGAAACGTCTCAAGCACTCACAAAATGAAGCTCAGCTGTGTCTTTTCTGAGGTGTGCCTTGACATCCTTGACAGTGCATTTCAAGGAATTACTTTAAACAAAAACATGATACAGTTATAACTAAAAAAATTGCTGGAAAACATACAGTCCTGCCAACTGTTCCAAATCCCACAGACACAGCAAGCTGCTATCCTACAGCAGGCTTGTTCAGCAGTGCAAAAACTGTAATTCTTCCTAGAAGGTTTCAGGTGACCAGACCTATACCTGACATATGGATATCATGCTTCCATCACACATGTGCATTTCAGCATCCAGCCACATGCAAGGTTTCCTGTCCTATAACACACTTGATGTATTTTGGTTGCAGCAAGAGAAGAATCAGAGCAGAGAGCTTTTCAATGTCCCTACAGAAAGTCACATCTCAGCCCAGCTGGAAGGTCATAAACCACTGCTCTATTATGTGTACCTCAATCTGAAGTTAAGCAGTAGTTTAAAAAGCTGTTTCTTTTGCTTAAGCAAAATTGATAAAACAGAGAATGGCATTGCCATGTGGCCCAAAATAAATGCATATTAGTAACATCTATCTGTTAATGATTTAAAAAATTATTTCTGCTAACAGCCCCTGTATCTACCCTTGAGATGAGCAACATATGCTTGAGAGTTCTCTGGTATACTACCAGATGGAGACTGACAAACAGAGGCAGAGGTGAACTTGAAAGACTAAAATTTTTTTATTATTACTTTAAGCAAACTGAAATTGCCAATTAGCTTGAGACAGCTTCTGGTGCAAGGAAATATAAATTTTGAATTGCTTACGGGTTAGCAAATGCAAAGAAACATTTTTCACTGAAAAGACATTGCATCCCTTTTCAGCATTATGGAGAACTTTCTGGATGCTTGGTTTTATTAAAGCAAAGAATAGAGGAAATTTAATAAATGTCTAATCATCTTCAGAGTACCCAATATTTGAAGTGAAATTTATTTTCTTCCACGTAAAAAGACAAGCAGGTACTTTAACTAAACACTCACAAAGACATCTGCTGTCTTGGTTTTAAAAGACCACTTCAAACTGCGAAGCTGGATATTAAACAAAAAGTGAGAGAATTGAAACCAGAGAAGGTTTAACTCAGTCCTTGGAATCAAATGTTCCTGCCATGCAAATAACTTCAAAAACTGTCTGAAGGAAAACTCTCATACAATGCCTGCTTCCTCAGCTGTAGGGTTTTACTCAGAGCCTTCTAGACAGGAATAGTTTCTTTTGGTCAGCTTTGTGCAGGCGACATTAGAGCTTCACTGCAGCAGCACTGCTACCCTTAGGAGGTTTCACAAACAAAATCAAACATCTTGTTTTATGTTTTTGCTTCTTGATGGCACTATGGCACTCTGTCCCCACACTCCCTCCCCCTCTGAGTTTTAACAGTGTGCAAACACAGGCAACTCAGGGAAAGGGAAGAGGACCAGGACATTGGATTTAATCCTGCAGCACAGCAGATGCCTCAGGAGTGCAGATGCTTGAAGTCCAGCCCTGAATCACAATGTTTGATAGCAAGGGGCTGAGGGGGATACTAAATCACACTTAAGAAAATATTAGCTGGAGAAGCTTTTCCAGTGGTCCAGGACTCCAGCAGCAATGACACAAAATCCAGCTGAGGCACAAGTCTACACGTGATTCTCACCTGGGTCATGGTAGAGCATGCCACAGACCCAAATGGCTCTCATGGCAACACCTTGACAAACACAAGGAGGTTCTGTTTCCCTTCTCAGCCCTTCTCCTTGGTGGGCACAACAATCACAGATGGATTTAGTTTGGGATCAGAATGATTAATTTCCATACTTTCGGTTTTCCTGCTTGTGTAGCAGGGAATAGAATCTGCAATACTGCTGTATGTGATAGCGTTACAATTGTGTAATTGTGTAAGTACAATTACAGCTCTTGGGAAAAGAAAGGCACCACACAAGAAGGAAGGTATTAATTCATGATTAAGCAACAGCCAGGACTAATTTAGACACTAATGCTGGGTGGGGACTCTGCAGACAATTTCCAAGATCTCTGCTGCACCGCAGTAAGGTTTGTCTCTGTCTCATAGCCCTAGGGAAATTGCTTTAAACAAGCATAAAATCCTCATGGTCAAACTGCTAACCTCTGGTACTTGGGAGTTCCAAGGTAACACCCCACTTCCATCTACAGCCTCATGCAGAGCCCCTGTCTAAAGACACATCAGGAAAAAACGTTCTGCCACAAGAGAGAAAATGGGGAGTGCTTGAAGAGGGTCTCAAACATTGGTCACAGCAAGGGGAAATGAGAAAGATCAGACCTGGATATACCCTTGCAATTGATGGTACCCTGGAGCAGCAATCCAGTCTGACCTCTGCATTTTCACACCCCCACATGAAGTTCAGCTCATACAATCTCTGACTGGACAAAATTGTGTGAAGTTCAGCTGTGGTGCAAGACATGTCCACAATTTAATCAGATTGCCACAAGGCTCCTATCAGAGGTCATCAGGTATTACTGCTAGGTTAGTCTGCCACGAAAGAGACTTTCAGGTCTCTCACATCACAGGCTGGAAACCAATGTTGTTTCCAGGGGTCCTCAGGCTGTACTTTACCTGATGATCTGGGAGAACAAAGGAGCAGGTGTCACCATTGCAACACATAACTTAGTAAAGAGAGGATAATACAGAGACTAAAGTGAATTATAGGAGAGAAGCGACTCAAGCAAAGGTGAATGATAACAGAAGTTATTAGGTAACAAAGTAAACTATTTCAAACTAGGAGAAAGGTAGATTTAGAGAGCATAGGGAACTACAAAGCACTGAGGCCTCATGGACAAAATCAATTAAGGCATACAAGCCATCTGGCCCTTTACCTGGCACAAGAAATGCTACTATTTAATGAGATCTTGGTACTGCAGAAGTCCTCCAAAGGCTCGTGTATGGTTGTTCTGGAAGATTTCATAGTGGTACAGCCAAATTGTTAGGTCTTATGCCTCCCTCCAGGACTGAAAAGAATCCAGTGCACCCCTGGGGCACAGCTTCTGGTTTAGTTTCCTCCAAAGAAACAGACACCAAAGCTGCTCAAACTAAATCAGTCTCAGCGAGCAGCACAATCAGGAGTTGCTTCAAAATTTACTACTGCTCCCTAGCAAGATACCAACACAGATACAGACTGGCATCAAACTAGTTCAGGTGTCAGACCCCTCAAAACTAGAGACAGGTTCTAAGCTGAAATAAATGCAGTTAAAGATTTCAGATTTTGAGTGGAGATCTGAGCAACAGCCACATCTGTGTTGATGCAAGTCTGCAGCCAGCTTTGGTGAGGTCCAGTGCATATAGGAAGAACTGATGTGGCTACTGCTCACATAACTCTTGTTGGAAACTAGTACCTCTGGAAGGTTTTTTAATTAAAAAGGATTTAGTGCTATTAAACAATAAAATATCAGAACCCCAGAGGAGGCATAATTGCAAGATGAATTGTGCAGCTCTACAGTTTCCAAATCCACATGGTGTTACTGGCAGCTGGCCTTCAATTATGAGAAGGTAACAAGAAAAAGCACACAGCCAGTGACAGTAAGGCAAGGTGCCCACTGTCCCTTAAAGGAGCCCCTACTGCTTCCCTCAGAGCTTCTGCACTGACTGGGCTGTGAGACAGCTGTGGCCCCAAAACTTGTTCTTATCTCTCCAGCTACAAAGTGGGTAGAAAGGTGTGCAAAGTCTACCTGGTGTAACTTCAATGCTCTCATAATCTGAGTGGGCTTCACATACAGGAGCAAAAGCTTCAACACTGTCAGCCACAAGTATAGAAAATTTGCCTTCAACAAGCTCTGGCTGTGGGCCAAGATCTGTACTGGCAACTTTGCAGAACAAATTCATTTAACAATAACCTCCCTCCTGCTACTTCAGCATCTCCCCACAAAGACCTGCCCTCAGTTGGAATTGCATAAGGACAAATAAAAGCCTAACAGAGCTAAAGTGAAATAGATTGCACAGATTTGAGAAACTTTTGTATTTTGCTCTTTCAAAGATGTATAAGCGGGCAAAAAAAAAGAGCACTGCTTTGAGGTTTGTTTTTTGGGGGATAAGGAAGTAAGGCATGCAAAAGTTAAGCATATGCTTGTTTTCACAGGATATACATTTCACTTCGTATTTTCAAAGCATTTCAAAATAACACTTGAAAAACAAGAAATCTTCCCAAAGAGAAAATTTAAGAATTTCCCTACAGAGCCCTGAAGAGAATACTTTGTTTGCCCAAAATTAGATTCCCTTCCACATTCCGTTTGCCCCAATGATCCTGCTTCTTGCTGCCAAGAAGCAAGGAAGAGCTCTCTCACTACATGCACAAATCTCTTTTATATGGCCCTCAAGGACAGAGATGACTTTATGGACTTTATGAACTTCTGCAATGTAGCTGCAGCCCAGCAGTGCCTGGGCTCCTCATTTGCTAGGATACCAACCCCTGTGCTCTGAAACACATCAGCCACCTATTTCTCATTCCAGTGACAATGATTTAACCTGCATCAAAGCAGAGGCTACTCTAAACCTCAGCTACTTTGGTTTTAATGGAACACTGATTACCCAGATACCCAGAATACTCTTATTTCATAATTTTCCTTTAAGAAAATAATAAAGTTACCAATATACTTGAAGCAGAGGGATGCTAATACAGGTGCAATCACACCAATCTGGAAACTGATCTACATAAAAGAAGGGAAAAAAAAAGACTCAGAGGAATGAGGAGAAATCCCCACATCTCAGCTGGGTGAAATTTCCAATCTGCTTCATAACTACAGATGAAAAAATGACAGCAGTGCAGGTCCACTGAGTTAAAGAGAAAATAACCCAACTGTCAGACCACATCTCAAAAGTGCACCCACAACTGAATACCCACTATTTCAGTGCAACCTATAATTAAAAAAAAAAATACTTGAAAAATTGAGGTTTAATTTACTTGACTGTCACAAAAAAAAAACCTCTGTAGCAGTACAGGCATACATGGTTTTAAGCATATAATCTTGGTCTAATGTTGTGATTTTTTCTATTCAATTGCCATGAACATATTCCCAGCCCTCTGAGTCCATCCTTGCAGACAGCATGCCAATAGGGACTCTTTCAGGGATCCTGACACACCTGCTAGGTAACAACAAAAAAGTCTCAGCCTCAGTGTTTCTAAAGAGATCTGACACAAGCGGGACAGTATTGATTGTGTCTTCTGTACTTTATAGGCTGCCTTTGCAAGCAGCATTTCCAAAAAGGATTGAAGATAAACATTGCAATCACAAGGGAAGTGATCTTGTAAGGAAAAATCTTGCAAATGCACATATTCCTTAGCACAGAAGACCTGTAAGCCCATCATGCATGGCTTTGTCTGGCAAAAGGCTGGTCTTGAGTCTCTGTATGCACACAAATCTGAGCAGGCACACAGCACTGAACACCAGATTAACTCTCAAGTTTCTCAATGAACAGATTCCCATCTCCCTGCTTGTGCCCTGAGATAAATGAGCAATCCAAAGCACTGCTGAACCATGCCCACAGTGCAGACAGGGATTCAGAAGCCATCACATTAAACGAGCAAGAAGAATGTCACACCTCAGTGAGCAGCTCTGTGGCATCACACAGGGACAAGAACTGACTGACATCCTGTGCAGATGGGCTAGTGACACAGCACATACCTGCTGAGCATGTAAAAAGTTCTTTATTCCATTTTCAGCTTGCCACTCTGCTAGGCAACCTGCTGGGCCACATCTGCTATTGAGATTTGCAGAAGGGCAGGCTCAAGACTGACAGCCACCGGGATAAGAGTGGTACACAAGCAGCAAAAACTATTAAAGCTTTTTAAAAATACCTATATAAAACTACTGTAGTTTGCAAAACCTGTAATTCCCCAAGGAATGCTCCAGCTTTCCATTCACCATGCAAATTCTCCCCATCTCATATTCTGGCTGACATCAACAGAAATTTTTAACACCTGATAATAACTGCTTACCAAGACTTACCTTACAGAAAATAAACTAACAGAAGCAGAGAATCACAAAACAGTCAACATTGGATTGAGACACTGGCATTTCCCAATGCAGTGAGGAACTAGGGCAAGGTGCTCACATTCATGTCTAGTCAGTCAGGCAATGATTGTCTTCTTCAAGGAGAGAGACTCCAAAACCTCTCTGGGTTACCAGTGCTAGGTATTTGACCAACCTCACCATAAAATAATTACATTTAAAGGAAATCTTCTGCATTTCAATATGTGAGCATCCACATTGGTAAGACCTCCCCCTGAGGCCTTCTCCAGGCTGAAGAACACCAGCTTTCTCAATTTACCTCAGGAGAGAGACACTCCCACTCCTCAATAAATTCTACAGTCATTTGCTGGACCTGCTGAAGTAAGTCCATGTCTCTCTCACACGGGGGAGCCCAGAATTGGACAAAGCACTCCAGATGTGTCAACCCCCAGAGCAGAGGGAAGGATCATCCTTTTGAGATGCCACTAATATTTTCCTGATACAACCCAGGAAGCCATTGGTGTCCTTTGCCTCAAGGGCACATTGCTGCTCATGCTGAGCTTGGTGTCCACCAGTACCTCCAAGGCCTTTTCTGCAAAGCTGCTTTCCAGCCAGCCAGTACTGATACACACAACTATTCCTCCCAGAGGCAGAACCTCACAGGAGGTCTATTTTTTCAGCCTTTTGTCTAATCCACACTTCATCAGTTTGTCAAGGAGGATGTTATGGGAACCCGTGTCAAAAGTCTTACTAAAGTCAAGACGAACACCTCCATTTCTCCTCCCTTAGCCACCAGGCTAGTCCTCATATCAGGTTTATCATGCATGATTTCACCTCCATAAACCCAGGCTGGCTACTCCTAATCACCTTGTTGTCCTTTAAGTGCTTGGAAACTGTTCCCAGGATTATTTGTCCTGTTACTTGCCTGGGGACAGAAGGCCTATAATCTGTAATTCCCCAGATTTGCCTCCTTGCCCTTCTTGAAGATAGTGGTGATAATTGCAGGAATCTCCTTCAATTGCCATGACTTTTCAAAGATACTCAAAAGTGACCTCACAGCAGTGTTAATCAGCTCATTGAGCACTTGTCAGTACATCCTACCAATTGCTGTGGACTTGGGTATACCACAAGAAAGTGTTCCATATTCTGATCCTCATGCAGTTAGAGTAAGTTTTCATTGCTTCCAACTTTACCACTGATCACAATGGTCTCAGATTGCTGAAGGTGAGTTTTACCAGTAAAGGCCATGATGAAGGCAGTGAATACTTCAATCTTTTCCCCATCCTTTGCCAAAGATTCTCCTGCTGCACCCAGCGATGGATCCAAATATTTTTTTCTCATATCTGTTTAGGAGCCCTTTTTGATGCTCTTCATCTCACTGGACAAGATTCTAGGTGGGCTATGGCTTTCCCAGTGTCATCCTTTAACGAACAGTATATGCTTACTGAATCACCTTTCCCTGCTTCCAGCTTGTCTACATTTTTATACAGAAGTGGTTAAGTCATGAAGAGCCTCAAACTCAATGCTTCCTCTATTTCATAAGCAACAACTGGTTTCAAGTAACTCAATTCAATTCCCAGAGGATTTTGGGGGCATACTCCAGCAAGCTTTCTACAAACTTGAAAACCTGACTCCTCATCAAGGGAGCAGCAGTCTTGAATATTTGAGTACACTTGGCTCAAGTACTTTGTGACTTTATGATGACCTTCCCTGGAAGTGTTTTGAAGGTACTTCCCAAACAGTGTCTCATCTTTTCCTCCTCTCCATTTCCAGTAGGTGATGAGACGGAAGTCCTGCAGAGCTAGAACCTATTTCAAGTTCCAAGAAGGGAGCTAAGCAAGAACAAGTAATAAACATGCTTTGGTGACCACTCTAAATCACAGGCTGTTCAATTTTCTATTGCTCTAGATCTTCTATTACAAAGACATTACTTTTTCATCATAGCAGCTCATTAGCATTCACTTTGAGCATGACCCCACAAGATGTCATGGAATACTAACAGGTCATGGAAATTCAGGCTCCAAAACTGCACACCTGGCACTGATACCAACTTCTTGTTTTATATTGGACAGTGAAAGGCCTCCCTGTTCCATTCTTATTCCTCACTAATAAAACAGAGGTTGAGGTATATGCACAATTTGCTCAACAAGAGAACATATCCAAAGGTTTAATGATTTTTCTGAAGTATTTCACAATTCTCCCTAACAAGGAGTTTACAGAGTGCTGCACTTCTTCTCACTGAAACAAACACCATTTTCAGGATAATTAATTTTATAAAAAAACTTGTTTCCAAAAGTGTGAAAGATACTGCACATTCAAGTAATTTATTAACCTGCAGTACCACGTTAAACCATGGCTTTTTCCAGCAGTGCTTTCAAGAGCATTTGGAAGTCCAGGGTCTTAAAGACTGAAAGTAAACAGGTTTAGAGAAAAGAAGTTAACGTATGTGAAGAGTTTTAGGTATCCAGACAGAAAAGCATTATTGGAAAAAATTCTGCAGTACTCAATTTTATGTTAAATATGAGGTAAATATTAATTCCATACATTTGAAAAAGCTTGCTGATCCATTCCAAAAGCGTAACATCCTTAATAACCTGAGGAGGATCAGCAAACAGGATTTTAACTGCTGAAGTCACTTAGGAAAGCAGGCAAGACTGAAGAGGTAACAAGGGTGTCCTCTTGGAGAGGCTGGAGCTGTCCCATGCAGGACACAACTGGTTCCAAAGATCCACGGCAGGGCACAGCTGAGCCCCTCAGCCAAGATCACAGGATCAGCTAGGTTCCAAAAGGTATTTCAGATCACCCAGTCCAACCTATGACCAAACACCACCTTATCAACTAGACCATTGCAGTTCAGGGAAAATATATATGCAAGAAAGAACCAAACACCGCCTGGCAGTGAGGCGTGAGAAAAGAAGTGTGAGAAACAGCTCTGTGCAGAGCACTAAGGTCGAGAAGATGGAGGTGAGGTGAGAAGATGCTGTAGGAACCAGGGCAGAGACTGTTCCACAGCCCCTGGGCTTCCATGGTGGATGAGACAGAATGACTGCTGGGCTGCCAAACAGTCCCAGCTGCTTTCCCTCCTCAACAGGATGGGGGAAAAAACACTAAGATGTAGTATCTTGTTGGTCAAGACAAGTAAGTAACCAGGAGAAGTAATGGGAAAAACTGGGACTGGATGTTGCCACAAAGGGTAACAACTACAGAGAATCCTTTGTGGTTGTAAAGTGGTGAAGGGCCAAGGGGTATAGCAGTGTTGTTTATGTAAATTTTGAACCTTTGTCAGTGTTGTGGTGACATTTTGATTTATGTGTGGGAATTTACACACACACATGCCACCAACCCTTCCAGATAATGAATTTAATAAGTAGAGCAAAAGCTGTACATGCAAGTCAAGCAAAATAAGGAATTTATTCACTGCCCCCCATTATCAGGCAGACATCCAGCCACTTGGAAAGCAGGGCCCCAGCACATATAACCATTACATGGGAAAACAAAGACCATCATGCATGCCTCTACTCACTTCTCCCACTTCTTCCCCCTTTCCCTGAGCTTTACTGACAATTACATCATAGAGCAGGAATATCCCTTTAGTCAGACCAGATCAGCTGTCCCAATTATGTCACCTCCCAACCTCATGCAGACCCCCAGCCTCACTGGCCTTGGGCAGGGCTTGGAATGAGTGCTTTGATGCTGAGCAAGGGCTGTTGTAGAAGGAAGCAACCTCCAACCCAGCCAGACCCCATATCATCTCCACCCCTTATTTCATGTTATTTGCATTATGCCCAGGTCCCACACTACACAATACATTTGAGTAATCTCTGACTATCCCATCCCTTCTCTTTGTCATTCCTGATATCCCTCTGTACTAACACAACATGTTCTCCATACTTACACCATACACTTTTCACCCATCAATCAGAATTATACATCTTCATTAACTAATATCCTCTGTCCTTTAACAGAGGCCAAAGCCAATTCTCCACACCACCGTAGCTGGCTAATAAACTGTTTCATTTAGACTTTCAAGCATAGAAAGGTCTTCACAAAGAACAAGCTGTACAAGTCACTGCTTAGAAAGACAGAATGCTAGACAAAGTGATCTAGTACACCTTGTCTTTAAGTGTACATGCACATAAGGGTGCAAAATCTAAAGGTGGCATTCAGTCCTTTACAGAAGAAGTCCTTTATAGAAGAAGTAAAAATGCCTTCAACTCACAGCATGCTGAGAAATAAGTTTATCTCAGGAAGCAGCACAAAACACTTTCACTTCAGACTTTTCTTTCTGTATGTTCTACAGGATGATGTACCAGTTACCTTTGTTACTTTTACCTGTTTTCCAACTAAGCCACTATCATTGTTAAATAGCCTTCAGCAAGCATGCTAGAGCTAAGTTATTAATAGTCACCACTACCCAAGCAGCAAAACCAGATGAGAGCAAAAAATATCCCAATTCAACCTTTAAAAAGTCTGTTCTCTCATCTTCAACTCCTGCTAAACAGAGACAAGGAATGTATCATATTTTAATATCCACCCCTGCTTTTATGTCACAGAGAACAGACTGCACTCAGAGACATTTAAGCCAATCTTGTCCTTGCTAAGACTGGGCAAGGAAAACTGGATTGGTTTAAAGCTGTGCCCATAAGGAGAGGCTCTCACCTGCATTAGCCCAGGGAAGGTACCAGGGGCAGCTGACATTCACGTAGGTGCCAGGCAGTCCATCTGGCCAGCAGGCATAATCATCAAATGTTCTGTTGCAGAACTTGCCTTCTGCAGAGAGAGAAGGGAGGTTCATACCACTTGTACTAATACAGCAAGAAGGAAAAGACAGAAGAGCAGAATATAAAAGGAAATACAGACACATACATTTAACCTCTGATGTGGAATTATATGACATTGATTTACCCAAAAGAGTGAGTTTATTATCTTCACATAGGAAACTCTTGTTTCAGGGAGGAACTAAGGAACAAATAAGGGTCTTACACTGAATCAACAGACAAGAAAGTAATGGACTAGCATTAATTTATCTATTTTTTACACCCTTACTTGACACAATTTTATTTAAAATAATTTTTGCTATGCACACTAAAGATAATAATTCCTCAGAATGGTTCAAATTCATGCAGTTGAAAAGTCTACCCTAATATATAGGTTCACCAATGAAATACCTGCACACAACCATAACTTTGCATTACAGCTTAATCAACGTGAGAATACTTCAACTTCAGATTCATTAAACTGTCATTCTTAGAGGGCAGCACTCAACTGCTCAACAGAATAATGCAGCAGAGGGAGATGAACATATCCCTGCCATTGTCATCAGCTACTGCTCTCACTCTGACATAATAATGTAGTTCAGACATTGAATATTAACAGTTTTGAAATAATTCTTCACAGGCACAGCTTTAGACACATCTTCAGTGTGTCACAAAAGCACTGAAGCAGAGGAGAGGCTGCATGGTGTCCAATTGTGAGCATTATCAACAAGTCTCCACTTGTCCCCTAAACACCACGATGCTGGCATATCACAGATGCTCTCAGCACATTACAGCACCTCAAACACTAAGACAAGCTACATTCTCCTGAAGTCACTTGCCTTTTTTCCCAAAGCCATTTCAGCATTCTACAAGGCTCAGAACAATTTATACCAACTTTACAAACTCTTGGTTCAATGTGAACAGCACAGTCCCAGATTTTCTAACACCTTGACCCCTAAAGAAGTTTCAGGTCTATTACATTAGTGGCTGTTTGATATGGTACAGCTACCACTTACCACACTCTGGGCCTAAGTACAAACATCTTTACAATGAAATTGTTCCATAAAACACTTTCCCCAGCAGAGGGAAGAGTCCCACAGAGAGCAGGCAGGAGCAAATGGGATAAAGAAGCAATGGACCAGAAAGAAGTATTTTCAAGCTCATAATCACTCCCTTGCTACTGTTATCATGCATTTTAAAATATAACACATCCTATCCCTACCAAATCGGCTTACCTGCCACAATGGGGGGTGTCTCATACAAGTATTTCTGGCACTGGAGCTGATACTCCTTCCATTTCTGCACAACCTCAGAGAGGGACCCATCTGAACTCTGAAAGAGAAATCACCAATCTCAGACATTGCAGGGATTTAGACTGTAGGGTTTTTCACACAGAATGAGTAGGTGAGTGTGCAAAAGACTACAAAAAGCCAGAACAGCATTGCTTATCACAAAGGGTACAAGATGATGCTATGTATTTGCCTCATTTCAACCCCCAAAAATCCCTTTCTATTTGCACCACAAGGAAACAAAAATCCCACAAACTATACCAGGTCCTCACTGAAACCCACCCTGAGGTAACCTTGCTCTCTTGAACATGCCCCAGTTCTGTGATTTATTATCTCATGAAAAGACAGGGACAGCAGTAAGTCCTTTATTAGTAGAGGTGTTCTTTCCAGCTGCAGTATTTCTGCTTTTCCATAAATGAAAACAAGTTAATTCACCATATTCAGCAGATATTCCCCAAGCATTCTTCCAAAATGTGGATGAAAGCCTTTCCAGCCTTTCTTTTCTTTGATGAACAGCTTTTCCCTGCATCCTGTATATTTTCCTGCAACTGCAGAAAGATGTAGAGCCTCCTTTTTGCACATTTTGACAGGCTGCAGGTTCCACCATCAGCTACCCCAAGTAGTGAGGGAGCAAGGGAAAAGTAAGTACAAACTTGATCTGAGGACAAAAGGAAATTAGCTGCTATTAGAGTGAGCAGCTAACTCAGGGCTGGCTGCTCACTCAACCCTAGCAGATGTCCTACCTGGCTCACAGAGATCCAGCTTCACTCACTGCATTTGAGCAGTGAAATTACTCCTTCTGCCCCTCTTTGTATTTGTATAAACCAAGTTTAAGTATCTGGCTTAGGGGGCTGTAAGTGATGAACAGTGCAGGTAACTCAGCCTTCTTTTTCCAGAGAAAGCCCCATGGTTGCCTCAGACATACAATCAATAGCATGAACCTAATGGTACAACACACTAATGCTGCTGAGTGGAAGGAAGTTCACTTAATCCCAGATGTCAATCAGTTTGTTTAGTGAAGCATGAGGGTAAATAATCCTTGCAGGTTTACCCTCCCAGCTTCAAGTGCTAATTTTTATTTTCCACTTGTGCTTCTAAACCTTTTCCAGATGGTTAAAATAAAACCACAGTATGGGAAAAATAATTTTAAAATAAAGAAGTAATTTTTAAACTCTACTGTATTTCAGGAAAGTAAAACTGAATCCTGTCCACTACAATCAATATTACTAAAATTTAAAAACCAATGCAATCACCTTGATATAAAAGAACAGAAAAGGCTTCTCAAGTCCTCTTCTTTTATATCCTTCCAGTTAAAAACCCATTTGAAAAGAAATAAACCAAGCACCATATGCATAATTCTTCTCTCTGGATTAACCCACTACATTTAATTACAAATATGGTCTTGCACATGTGTTGAAAAGTACAACATTTAGAAAATACTTGTGTTGTGTTTCAAGAGTAAGTACCTATAACTTAACTTGTAGCTAGGGTCTCATGGCCATAATTTTAGAAGAATTTAGTCAGCTCCCCTGAAGTCAAAGCAAGCACAAGCCTATGGATCTTGGAAACTCCGACCGTGTTTGCCTGATTTAAATCACCTTATCTACACCAATAAATGCTGCACAGCCTGTCTATTGTAAAACAAATGGATTCTACTGAATGGAAAAACAAACCTGTAGCATAGTGATCTATGTTCAACATACCTGAAGGGGAAAGAAAACATCACCTAAATTAGATCTACAGGTGTGTGTAGAGAAACAGATAATCAGTAACTAAAACACCATTTACATATCCATGTAGGCTGAGTAATGATCAATGACCTAAATACAGGGAGAGAATCAGTTTTCAAACTTAAGTTTCTCTTTACAAAGTGACTTTTAAGTTACATATCTTTTAGAATAACAGAATCATTTAAAGGTCTTCATTTTACAAGGCTGGTTAATTGAAGTTACACAAGACTGTTTCACTGTCCTCTCATCACCAGGTTAACACTCTAATAAAGGAATTAAAAGGAACATTTTTCAGGATGAATTCTTGAATTCAGTATAATTTCAGAAGTTACTAAGCATCACACATCTTCCCAAAAAGTAACTATTGATCAAGCATGTTGATGACTACATCAAGTTAATCCAAACTTAGCTTTTAAAATCATTACAAGATACAGATGCATACAGAGTTTGATTTAGAAACAAGACTCTACCTTTTAAAACATCCTAACAATATCCTAAAGTTGCTTACACTAAGAAAAGTATCTCTTTTGGAGTCAGGAAGCCTTAAAGTAATTTTTCTAAATCAAGCTTTCATCTACTGCCCCCATGAATGCAGGAACAACCAGTTCTAACTACAGCTTAAAAGCAAGCCTCTATTCCATAATTTAACAAAAAAGTAAAACCATTCTACTTATACTGGTTTTTCATAATGTGAAAAGCTAACTCTAAGAAGGAGATTAGCAAACTCTAAGAGTGACATAATTAGACATGCCTTTCTGTAGAGATGACCTATTTGGTAGACAGTTTTCTATTATCTATAGTTTGCTGCAATAAGACAATCAAATTAAATTCTAAGACTACATGATTTGTTCTCTCTATGCAACAGTTCACTGTGATTCTGCTAAATACTGCGGTTTGTTATCAGACAAATTGACTTCAACTTGATTTTAATATCTGCTACTTTCTATTTCTCCGAGCTTATGGCCCACACAAACAAGAACCACAAGTTACAGAGTGACACAGATTTACCAGGAGTAATTATACAAATATGAGATACTGTATTTTCTTGAGAAGTTATTTAAATCCTTCTGCAACAAAGCACTAAATGAAATATACAAGGCCAAGCTTCCTGCATCAGTACCTAAAATTTAGAGTGAATGGAAAACATCTAGCTTTGTTAAACTAGGAACTGATTTGATTGCTGAAAGCAGGTAGTTGTGGGTTTACTCCATTTGTTTTTGTGTGGTTTTTTTTCTTCTTGTTATATTCAACCACGGGTGGAAAAACAGCAGTAATTTTGCTGTGGTAAAAATACACCACAGAAGGATAGTAGAGAAAATGGAAATGCAGCTGACTGGTTAAGGTGGAGAAGTCAAAAGGCATGAATGGATGAAAGACATTAAGGAGGTGAGTGACAGTGCAGCCTAAGGAGCATGAAATAAATGAAGAAAAAATAGGACAGTCAAGAGGACAGAGACTGGGAGTCTGCCAGTGTATGTATACAATTAAGTCCAAGTAATCTCTAGTGAGAACACTAAATTAGCACACTTAACAGTCTGAAGTCAGAATTCCTTACAAATCCTTAACAACTTCACAGGAAAGCCCCTTCCTATTGCCATCATTTGTCTTCATAGGCCCTACTGTAAAAGTAAGCATTTTAATCACTTTTCAACACCTTTGAAACTATTCCTGCTGAAACAAAAAACAGCATCCACACAGATCCAAGATGATCAATGCCACAAAAGCAACATCCTAATACAGTGAAATCTGAGCACACAGGGTATATAAAGCCTCCAGACAAAATGTACCATGAAATGGAGTTAAAGTGGAAAGGCGAACTGGTGACCCCTGGGATTATCTTCTCTTTTCTCCCACCACCACATATAAGGTCTCACATGCAACAGAAAGAGAAATTCCTCCTTACATTTGTATTTCTTTTGTCTTTGCTTGTCTGTTTTTAAATGGGACCACTTATGCTACAACTTTTTCAAGTTTTTAATATTTCAAGATAACAAGCAAGACTTTGCCTTGCTGCTAATGGCTCACATGTAACATTACAACCACTGGGACCTCCAGTGGTTGTAATCTTCAAAAGCAAACAATAAGGAACTTGGCATTGAACAACAGTTTGGCACAGCCTTGGTATTCTTCCCTTAGATAATAATGCTGGCATATTCACCTTGTGAGAGAAGGATTCAGGTTATATTTACTGCCTTTTAGCTCAGAAGGGCACCAGTGAGTTACTTTTTTGCAAAGCCCAATGGAACACATTATTTCAAGGCTATTCTGCTTAGGATCAGCACAGCAACTAAATCCAAGATAGGCGAAGATAATGCATTAGAAGCCTTATGCTTGTTCTGACTTGTAGTATTCTTTCTGATATAATACAGATCTTATTAAATCACCTAGATAACATAAGTTATAGGTTTATATATCAATACACCAGTGCAGAGCAGGACAATCCCTCCCTGGCCTGGCCATGCTGTGCCTGATGCTCCCAGGACACGCCTGGCCCTCCTGGCTGCCAGGACACAGCTGACTCATGTTCAACTTTCCGTCAACCAGAACCCCCAAGTGCCTTTCTGTGCCACTTCTTTCCAGCATCTCATTCCCCAGTCTGTCTCTATGTCCAGGGTTGCCCCATTCCAGGCACAGGATCCAGCACTTTCCCTTGCTGAACTACGCATGGTTGGTGATTGCCCAGCCCTCTGATTTGTGGGGGTCTCTCTGCGGCCTCTCTGACTTCAAGCCAGTCAACAGCTCCTCCCAGTTTTGTCTGCAAACTTGCTTAGTATCCCTTCCAGTCCTGTGTCCAAGCTGTCCCTGAAGATGTTGAAGAGTATGGGGCCTAAGATAGAGCCCTGCAGAGCCCCACTAGTGCCAGGCCCCCTGCCAGATGTCAGCCCATTCCCTGTAACCCTTTGTGCCTGACCCGTGAACCAGCTGCTCACACATTGCATGCGGTATTTATCCAGTTGTGTGCTGGACATTTTTCCCAGAAGGATCCCATGAGAGACAGTATCCAAAGCTTTAGTGAAATGTACTGTACTGAACTTGGTATTAACAGAGTCCTTTGACTCAACCTTCACCCCAATGATAAAACAATCCTGTTGAGGATCAATCCTTCAAGTACAATGCTTCTAGAAGATCCAAAGACATTCTGGAAGTGTGTTAGTGTGGGAGAAGGCTTTATTGCTCAACCCTCACCCTCCCAAAAAGATGATATTCAACCCGATTTTATAACTACTTAGTTCAACTTTTGTGGAAGAAGTTAATCTAAATCCATTATGTGCAACATCCCACAGTCCAGTTACTCTCCTTTAAGAATTGAAGCTAAGCCAAAGGAGGAGAAGGTACATCAAAAACTGATGTCTCTACTATAGATAGTTCAAAAGAAGTATCATTAAAAGTACCCTTTTACAGAGATCATAAATTAGATCATACTTCAGGACTGACATTCCCTAGATTTCTGTATTTATCACATTCTCTTCCCACATTATGTTTCCCAGTATCCAGTTTAATGTAGTCATTTGACATTATGCAACACTAAGTGACCCTCTGAGATAAAGTCATTACTCTCAGTCCCTTCAGTAGGGCTGCTTGACTGATCATGATATAATATTAATTATGCTTCCCAACTCATATTTTACAAACTACTTCGTCAGTGGTTGGATCGCTCTGTACAAATTCCTCACCCTTCAGAAAAAACAAACAGGATCAAAACAACTTATCTATCAGAGGGAAGCCAGCTTCTAGGAGCTTTTCCTGTAAATGCTTCTGTTCCTTAGTTACTAATGAACCAATTATTTCAGAAGCTTAGGAGTGCCAGAAAAAGAAACCTTTCAGCATCCTCCCTGCTAGTGAAAAGCAAAAAAATTATCTCCCTCAAAAGGAGCTACTGAACTCAGGGGTAAACTCCCTGGTGACACCTGCCAGCTGTTCTTGCCCTTAAGGCTGCAGCAGTTTAGTACTTAGAAATCCTTCAAGAAAAACAAAACGTCTCCGGACTTCAAGAAAGGCAAATCTTGAGAACAGTGTTTCACCATCTGTCCATGCATGGAAAGTCTTCTGTCACTGACTTCAAGTTTGATGACATCAAGCTTTTGAACTCCAAGCTGCAAGAGGAAGCTCTCATCAGATACATGTGATCAACACACAGAAGAGACTCCTCTGCCTGCCTCTTCAGAGCTGCTCAGCTCAGATTTCTTTTGGTGGTGCTAGCTGATGTTATTCTTTTTGTTTGTTTTAAAGCAGTGGCTGAATCTCACCATTCCTCTCTCTCTCTCTCAGCTGAAAATGACCACTGTACCACACAGTTCCTCATCCTGGCCTTCCTGCCTTTTCTCTCTTACACACCTGCACAGCTTCAGAAGGAAGGTTTGGCTGGGCTCAATCTCACAGCAGCCTATAACTGCACCTATAAAGGCACTTATCACCAACACCCCATTCCCCCCTCCATTATTAAGACCTGCTCTTACTAGATTAAGGTAAAAAATAAGCACAGGCATCTCCTACAGGTCTAGAAATGCAGAAAGCTTCTGCACAGAACCTCAGTTAAGGCATTTTAAAGAACAAAACCAAAACTGACTTGAGGCATATTTCTGTTATCTTGGTACTTCTGCACAGGGAGCTCCCAGTTCAGCTGACTGACTGTTCCACAAATCATTCCAAATACAAGGACTGTCTGAGCAGGCAGGAAAGTTCAGCCCTAACCACAAGGGTTTCTATTCCAGGACCAAACACTTCAGGTCTGTCCTGGGAAAATAACCAGTTTTCCCAACCCTTAAAATTTTGTTTTGACAAGGTGCATTTCAATGAGAAAAATATCTCTTGGCCCAGTAATTTCCTGGATCAAGACAAAGTATTTGGCATTCAGAGACACAGATGTCAAAGCAAACTTCTAAAGTCCTAAATCAACTTGCATAGTATACAGTTTCAAAATAAAGGGAATAAAGTGGAGCCTAATATTTCAGCATGCTATAAAATGTAGCATCACCTTCTAGAGAATTAAATAAATAAAACCAAACTCCTGTAAGTCAAGTAAGACAGTCTGAAAATGTGGTGCAAAACTGTGTTTGTAGGGTTCAAGTTTCTAATGTTTCTGTCTCCAATGATGGACAGATGTGGGACAAGAACAGTTACCTGCAGAGTTTTTCATCCCATGAAGAACTGGAAGGATTTTTGTCTTTGGTGACTGTAGGACCCATGAATACATATGCTCACTGTTAAGGCAGGTACATATTTAGATTGGCGGCCGCTGTTAGCAGAAAATGTTATTTTCATCACAATGTCTTTCATCTGTTCTGGGAAGTGTTCCTGTCAAGGGTTTACTACATGAGCCACTCAAAAATGCCAGAAAAAAAACAACTACTGAGCACCTATGCAGAGGGACAGAAGAAAAATGTGAAATTCAAAAGCAACTATAACTCACAAACTCTTGGAGAGAAGCAATCCAACAATTTTAGTGGGAGACAGCATATAGCACTCATGAGAATTACATTATTATACAATGAGATTTTACTGTGCATTGCAAATCTAGACATACTTTCTGAAGTGCTCTTTGGCAGAGAACTTTTATTGATGCAGTTGTACAACAGAGCAATCAAAACCTAATAGTTTAACATATATTTTTAGACTGATACACAAGATATAACTCTAGAAACATCAAGGAATGAACAAAGGCAGAGTTGAAGAACATTGCAAGAGATGCAGAAGCTACAAAGCTGAAAATGAGAACAGAACTTAATAGCTACAGTCACAGATTTAGAAACAAAATTCATCCTAGGCTACTGGAAGAGCAACTCAGCCTTTCATTAAAAATTGTGTAGTAACACAGAACCATAGAATGATTTGGGTTGAGAGGCATTTAAAGATCTTCTAGTTGTAATATCGCTGCTGTTGTCAGGGTCATCTTTCACACAGATCAGGTTGCTCAGAGATCAAGCTAACTTGGCCTTGAACACTTCCAGGGATGGGACATGCACAACTTCTTTGGGCAACTTATTCCAGTGGTTCACCATACTAATTCTCATACAAAGTAATTTGTTCTTTCTATCTAACATCATGCTACCCTCCTTTACTTTAAAATCTTGTCCTATGACATTGCAAGCCCTGGTTAAAAAAAAAAAATAAAATCTCTCTCTACCTTTCTTATAAGCCCCATTTAAGTATTGAAAGGCCACCATAAGGTCTTTTCAGAGCCTTCTCTCCTCTGAGCTGAACTGTCTGAGTGCTCTCAGCCTTTCTTTGCAGAAGTCTCAGATCACTTCCACAGCCCTCTTCCAGACCCAGCCTAACAGGTCTATTTCTTTCATTTGTTAGAGACCCCACAGTTGGATGCAGCACTCCAGCTGGGAACTCACAACAATAGCAGGGGAAGAACCCCTTCCCTCACCCTGCTTTGGACGCAGCCCAGGACACAATGGGGTTTCTGGGCTCTGAGTGCACACTGCCAGCCCACGTCCAGCCTCTCATCCACCAGCACCCTCAAGTCTTTATCTGCAAGGCTGCTCTCAATCCATTTTCACCAGGCCTGTAAGGATACTGACGATCAGGTGCAGAACCTTTCTCTTGGCCTTGTTGAACATAAGCCCACTTCTCAAGCCTGTCAAGGTCCCTCTGGATGTCACTCCCTCCCTCCAGTGGGATCAACTGTACCACTCAGCTTAGTGCCACCTGCAAACTTGCCAGGGGTGCACTCAATCCCACTACATCCATTAATAAAGTTGTTTAAAACTAGTGGTCCCAGTACAGACCCCTGAAGGGCATCACAATCGTGTACTAGCAAATTGAATACAGGGAAAATGAGGGATATAAACAGCTGAAAAAAGCTGAGGAGGTTTAGGATGGAATTGAGATGCCTGATCATAGGTACCTATAGTTCCTTTCAACATGTGTCCCTCATGTTGTCTCCTGCCATACCTATAGAGAGGTACAGGATTCCCCTATATCCTATATCATATCCATTAGTCCCATACAGGGTCTTGAATACTGTAAAAATTTTGAGCAGCTCTAGATGCCTACATTTGGGCAAGTGACTCATCTCTAAGTTGCTCAAGCAAAACAAAGTAAAGAACATCTGTCAAAGCTGGACTTCTGGCTCCTCTTGCTGAGGTTTAAAATGTAATTAGTTAAGCTGGTTCTTTAGGACATACTGAACCAAGTGCATTTGAAAGGATCTTTATCTTATGCTTATAACTGATTGGTTTCTCTGTACCAGCCAGCAACTGGACAGTCCCAGTGCTGGCTGAGCAAGGGACAGACTGAGTTGGCAGTTCCACTAAGCCATGGAATTGCAACGTTTGAGTTTCCAAGTTTAAAAAAAAAAGTTACCACAAAAAAAACCAAAAAAAACAAAAAAACAAAAAACATATGGACATCACATAATTGTAAATAATCTGTATTTTCACTAGGCAGGAAAAACCTCTCAATCTTTCCACACCAAAACATCCCAAGAGTTAAGTTCCCCCAACTTTTCAAATTACTGTATAGCAGTCACCCTTCTTAAAGAGCTGTGGTGCAAAGTGTAGCTAGTTTTTTCTAAGATCACAAATCCTATAGCACAGTAAGCCTGGCCACTAGTTTGTCATCCCATCACTGCAATCCCTGCAATAAGCTCTACAACAAGGGGAAAAAAAAACAAAACCAAAAAAAACAACAACCAATAAAACAGACACACTAACCTTCACAAACCTTTTCTCACTGAAAGCATTCCCATCTACACTTTTTTATTTGTAAACATACTGAGTCCTCCAGTTAAAAAAACTACTCAAGAGAAAAATAATCACCACAAAGCTATTTAAAAAACAACACCACACACAAACCCAAAACCTTCAGTTTACCATTTCATAGGTTCTGCATCTACTGTCGCTTACAGATTGCCAGAGTAGAATGGAATCAAATCTGTATCGCTTTTACCAGTCCTAGTTGAGGGCAGCAGTTTATTTTGGTTTTAACAAATGCAAGTTAACTCCCTCAGCAGCTCATTGTCACAGTGGCTCAAGGTTTACTGTCCCATTATCTGCCCAAATGGCTTGTCTCTGCCAAGGCACCTTTACAAATTGCCAGTGCTTTCCTCCACAGTTAGGACACATCTGAGAGCAGAGCACACAGAAGTTCTGCCAGCGAAGCTCATTCTCCAGACGTCATCTGTTTGCCTTCCAAATCCTAAAAAGTAAAAGTACTTGACAAATTTATCCAGAAGAGATTTACTTTTCAGTTTTCCTGCAATCACTCTGAGCCAGAGAAGCTGACTACAGACGTACAGACAGGTCAAGCTGAATCACAGACTTTCCTTACCCTAGGACTGCAAAGTAAATTATGAACCACACTACTGCTACAGGAATCAACTCAGGTTATTCCTCCAATCTGCTGCATTAACCCTGCATACCAAATACTCAAAATACTAATATGCAGTCCCTCTTGTGCAGTCAGTGCCAGAATCTCTGGCTACAGCCGAATCAGTAGCAAAGGACCTATGCATTAGTTCTGCAAGGCAATCCCACAAGCTACAATCTCCCATCCCCAAACACTAGTAGAAGAGAGGAACATGGAGGCGAGACCTAACTTCAATTTTTTCCAAAGTTTATCCCTACCCCATCTTCAGGCCACTTCTAGCATGCTTTGATTGTCTGATTGTCATCACTTGGGATGTCACCACATCATTTTCTCAATACATGGGAAATCAGCTACTCTCTTTGCTCACAACGCTCACCAGCCCCGGGGCTGGATCTTACTTCTGTGCTTCAGCCAGACAGCACAGCCTTCAGTCCAGCAGGTCTGCTGTGGGCAGTTTGAAAGACAGTCATAACTCTACACAGAAAGCAGTCTGCCTCCACCTCATTCTTCTTTCCTTCCCTTACTCTCCCCAAGGTATAGGCAGCTAAAGACGATTGTGGTTTAAGCTACAGAAGTGAACTGCAGTTGTGCTGATGTTAAAGCTGACAGGACTTCCATTTCTTGCCACTTTTCCTTGGGGACACCTTCAAAAGAATGGGGAAAGTGAGCAGCAGAGGAAGATTGTTGTTCAAGCAACAAGCACACTGGTTCTCAGAAAGCAAGAGACAGAATAAAGCCCAAGGGAAAAGCAGCTTGGTAAGGCAAGCAAAGAAAAACATGCAGAGAGCTGAAAGTAAACTGTCCAGCTTGGACAAATGCAAACACAGAAGAGAGCCACCCCACCAGTCAAGTCTCTAAATTATTCATTTTGAGGAAGGTGAAGTTGTGCACAAACCTTCCCCTCCACCCATCTCCAATTTTAAAAGCACTGAGGGAAGTAGTGGCCGTGCAGTAATAAAGCTGAAAATGAATAGGTCACTTAAAGGAATTAAACTCATTCCATGTTAGTAGTTTCACACCTACATGTTTCCCCATCTGACACTAACCTTAAATCAAGCAGCACTTGTAGGAACAGAATACATTCACAGAGAAGATGCTACAGGAAAAAAACTAGGAATTTAAACAGCAGAGGCTTGGCTTGACATATATTTTTAGAGGAAAAGTTCTCTCTGAGTGAACCTGCTCTGTGCAAAAGACGTATGTTTTCATCTCAGTTCACCCTTAAAATGTACTTTTGAAGCACTGGGTCATCTTATAGCACAAGCATTAGCATTTAAAGCACCATTTAAAGCACTAGCACCACTGGTGAAAGCAGTGGTTTCTCTGTGCCCAGAGAAAGGTAGTGATTTTCTCCCCCACGCCTCACTCCCCTTGTCTCCTTATGCCTTATGATGCACTCGTACCATCAGCACTGCAAGCCAAACAGCCTTACTCCCAGAGGTAAAATTAAACAGGAAAAATATTTGACAGGCTAAGTGTTGCTGTGAAGCAGAAGCAAACGCAGCACAGTTCACAGTGAGACATAAGAATAATCTTAATTATCCACCATCTTAGAAGTGAGTATAATTGCTACATAGCATATAAAACTAATTACCAGTATCAAAGTGTTAAGCAAGGAGTCAAATGTGTTACTCAAAAGACTTGAGGACTTCAACAATTGGAGAAATAGCCCCTAAATATTTCCTCATCTACCCTCCATAACATACAGCTCATGATTTCCCACCTTTTGGAACGATGGTGACCTTGAGGCCAAAAGAGTCGTGTGATAAACTCAATTTCCCATACAGCACCTTCCAGAGCCTCACACCAACTGGTGCATCCATCTCACACATGCCAGCTTGACCAGAAAACACCCTTCAGAAACAGATCTAATCCTGAAGACTCCAAGTGACCACCGACTGTACTCTTAGGTCAGCTGCTACTGTGATTTATCACCCTCAGTATTGAATTCCTCACTTTTTTCTGGTCTGAGTTAAATTAACCACACAAATTACTTGGCTTAAAGGTAACTACCATGAAGTATGCCACAATAGTGTTAATAAATAAGATGGATCTGAAGTAATTTAAACTGTATCTGCCTCAGTTTTCCTAAGGCAACAGGCTGCTTAATATTTATGAGGTTAGATAACTTTTCAGTCTTTTCACAGAACTGGTGGATGTGTATCAGGTCAAATGGTTAAGAGTTACTAGTGAAAGCAAACAGAAATTGAATTTTTCATAGACTGCTACCATTACAAACGACCAGACTGTTGTGGAGCCCTGCAAAGGAGAGTCCAGGCTACTCCACCTCACGGCCATTACGTTGGTTTCTGATGAAGGAGCCAGTTGTCCTTTAGCATCAGATTACACAGACTTGTTAGACAGTTTTATCTTTATTAGTATTTTTGAAACTGTTGATTTGTACTTGATGCCATCAGCTTCCTTACCTATTCATTATACAGAACTGCTGGAGTTATTTTAGCCACCACTTCCATTTCTTACCAGAATGGTTTAAGTTCTTAGAAGACATCTGCAGAGCTGGAGGTATCAGGGACGCCATCAGCATCCCTATCTGTTCAAAGTTAAAAATATTTGTGCTTTTTATATGATAATGTTTTCCTTTCACACAACTTTTACTCTTTCAGCTGCAGATGGTAGCTTCCATAATTTTTTTTTTCCTCCTTTTCCAGTTGGAAGGAATGAATCGGGTAAACAAGTCAAAACCTGGAGATGGAAGTGCTGCAGTATCAGGGCTGTAGATCACATCTACTTTTAGAGATTGGTAAAAGCTTTCATGCCTGAACACCTTGCACAAAAAAATACATTTATTCCTTGCAGCTCCCAAAGTAGCACAGTGCTGTACTGCAGACAATGGTCCATTTTTCTCCTCAGGCATCTTTTTTTTGCTTTAGCACTGTAGATTGTGAGGGCAGAAAGTTCATGAAAACACTCAGAGTTAAAATAGGCAAATAAGCCACTGTATGTGAAACTTCTGCTCAAACATCACTACATAAGTAACAACGCTTATTACCCAGGTAGAATTAAAAGGGGCNTCCACCTGGGATTACACCAAATCCCCCAAATTCAGCCCAAACATCTACCTGGGAACCCCCCAAACCCAGCCTAAAATCCACCTGGGATTACCCCAAATCCCCCAAATTCAGCCCCAAATCCACCTGGGATTCCACAAAATCCCCTAAAATCAGCCTAAAGTCCACCTGGGATTACCCAAAAATCCCCCAAATTCACCCCAAAATCCACCTGGGAACCTCAAAGTCCCCCAAAATCAACCTGGGAACTTCAGAGTGTGCCAAATTCACACCAAAATCCATCTGGGAACCCCCAAAACCCCCCAAATTCACACCAAAATCCACCTGGGATTACCCAAAATCCCCCAAATTCACCCCAAAAATCAATCTGGGAACCAAAAAGTCCCCCAAATTCATACCAAAATCTACCTGGGATTACCCAAAATCCCCCAAAATCCATCTGGGAACCACAAAATCCACCAAATTCAGCCCAAAATCCACCTGGGAACCCCGCGAAGTGTCAGAAAAGGCTATGAAAGTACTTGTTTTACTGCAGGACTGCAGTTACAGTGTTGAGGCCATGGAAGCCTCTTTCTTCTCACCTGTTCCCCGTTTCCCTGTTCTTCATCCAGGTGAAGAAGGCCCCTTGGCTCAGAAATGTACTTCACTTTGATTCTTTATTACTGGCAGCTGCACTATTAGTTTGCTCTGTGGTCGAAGCTCAAGTAGCTCAGGGATTTAGCCTGTCAAATACCAAATACCTCCACAGATGGAAGCTCCCCAGCCTCTCTGGGCCCTTGTTGCAGTGTTTGATCACCTTAACAACGAAGCGATTTTCCTAATTAGAATTTTCCCTAGGGCGAATTGTGCCTGTTGCACCTTTAAAGGCCTGAGGCAGACAGCAAGTAAAATAAACCCACCAAGAAAACCCACCGTCAGACAAGCCGACAGGCTTAGCCTCAGTTTGGTATCAAACAGATCCTCTTAGGGCTGAACTGTAGGAATCTATAAAACCCAAAAGCTCTCATCAGCGGAAAAGACACCGGACTGTGTACTCGGTCCATCACCAGATACACTGTCCTTTCCTTGACCTCTGCAGCCCACACCACCAGCCCTGAGCCCCAACTTGCTGTCCCTAGAGCAGCAGCCTCCTGCTGCCACCCCAACGCGGTAACCTCCATCCCTCCGCATCACTCTCTCTTGCCTGTCTCCAGTTCAACAAATAACAGTCAGCCTTCTCTGGCCATCATCCCTTCCCTGGCCCTTTCCCTTTTCCCCATCGCCTCCTCTTGCTCTTCACACAGATTGTACTTTGCTTTCCCACCCTCACGCTGTGTCCCAGCCGACCCTACAATCCCGGCCAGGATCCTGCTCTGGTTTTCCCACGGCACTACGTTCGTTTACCATTACAGACACTCGTGTTATTTCCTGTGGGTGCCGGGGGGAGCATTACCTCGAGGGCGATGCCCTCGCAGCGTCTCCGCTTCTTTCCTCCGCTGCGTTCGCCCTAAGCCC
>WEIU01024406.1:302702-330149 GCA_013389925.1 Aegithalos caudatus
CCCCGCCCGGCGGAGATGGGGAGCCGCCGCGGGTGGCGGTCGCTCCGCGGGCGGACGGGCGGGTGTCGGGAGATGGCAGCGCCAAGGATTGTATCGAGGAGGGACAGGGAAGGAAAAAAGTGGCGGCAGCGCCTCTGCGATCCCGACCCCCCCCTTTTCAACTTCTTATTTTCTTTTATTTTACTCTGAATCTGTTCGAGCTTGGGCATTTTCGTGACCTTCATGCTGTTCGTGACGTCCAAGTTTTATTAGGTTTAATAATAGTGAATGCATTTATCCATTTATAACCTGAATTTGCAGAGCTGCACGTAGAGCAGATCAGAGCTTGGTTTGCAAGTTGAAGACGGGGCACAGGTCAGTCCCGACAGTAGTATGATGTGTAAATCTGGAGGATTTAGAATACTTATTTTCCTAGCAAAAGAAGGCTCCGAATCTGCTTTGTGCTAGATTCATATTACTGTTCTTATTTATTCGCTTTGCACTGACTGGTAGAACTAAACCTGCACTTAAGCACCTGTATTTGGTGACATTCTACACCAGAATCTGGAGGAAAGCCATCAGAGCTAGAAGGGAAGCTCAAAATTGAACCAGGAAGTGAGGAAAATATTTCACATTGGTCAGTTAGATGCAGTTAGAATATAAAAAAGTTAATAGCTTAAGTATTAATGATGCGTATGACTTTCAAATACAACACAACATCAGTCTGATGCTTTGGAAATGTAACTAGTTAGAGCATCGATGCTGTGAGATCGTGGAATCATAAAATTCCTCAGAGTGTGACTTGTCAGGGCAGCGCTTACATCTCAACAGCTAACTCCAGACAGAAAGAATCTGCTATGGTGGTTTGGTTGCCTGAAAAGATATTTCCTTCAACTTTTCTAAAATGAGAGAAAAAAAAGATTAAAAAAAAAATAAAATTGCTACCTTCAGTCCAGGCAACAGAAATCTGTAAATAAACCTCTTTGATGTGGATAGCACCTCCAGCCTTAGCATGGTGCACCTGTTTCACATGCTGATCTTTACTGCTCTCTATGGTTTCTGCACCAGACTAATTAAGTTTTCCAGTTAAGACTTCTGCTCCCAAGATGGTTCCCAGCACCTGAGTGCAACAGAGGGCCAGCTTTTTTAAGGTCTTTTGCCAGAACTTACTAGACTCATGCCTCCATTGAAAAGCCTCATCAGGGCTACAACGGTGACATGTATCCTGTTGGAAGCAGGAAATTTACTTTGGAGAGTAACTTTGATTTCCAGAAATAATCCCAGGTAGCTCTTCAAGCATGATGACATCATACCAGGGGATGACGACCAAGCAGCCAGGCAAAGACTAAGGCTTAACTATCACAGCCTGCACTGTGTACCCTCTACCTTATCCTTGTGGATGGTGATGTGCATGGCTGATGTCAAGAAAGGATGAGCTGGCTGGCTGAAGGAGGAGGTGCTGTGAAGACTGGATGGTTCTGCTTAGGCTTCAAAGAACACACAGAATAGAGAAAAGCTATATAACAAGAACTCTGAAGGACACCATGGCCAAAAAACCCACTCTCACCTTAATTAAGGGACATTTAAATATTAACAGGAAGTCCAAAGTCACTTGCACTCTTGTGAGGAAGCAAACAGTTCTCTTTCTGTGCCCAAACTAGCTGGTTGTTCATTACAGTGGGAGGTTTCCTAAGGAAAATGTGGGAAGTAGTGAGAGTCCAAAATCACAATCTCCATGGACTCCAACAGCTCCCAAAGCTCCCTGATCCTCTTCTCAACGCCTTCTCCTATGGCTTTGCATTGTTGTAGGAATCTCATCTTGTTTGCCTTCTCCTAAGTACTTTTAAAGATGGAATGTAAAAATGGAAACTCTGCATATGCTAATAAGCTCAGTGAAGTACATGCTGCTGCATACATGACTGTATTACTCAACTCCCCCTTTAGATCGTGATATACAGAAGGAAGAGAATTGGGCTGTGTACAAGCAGGGTAGTGTGGTCCCATTAGGGTAGAAATATCACTTGGTTAGGAAGAAGACCCACAAGCACCTTGGAGACCCTTGATGGGCTACTCTCTTCTCTCTTCTTCATTCCAAGCAAGGATGCCGTTTTTGGTAAGCTTCTGCACACAATGATTATCACTGTTACTACTATATCTCTATTGCATCAAGTGTATTTATCAACCTCAATTCTGAATCTGTCTTTCTGTTTCTTCACTAAACCACACTGTGGATTTGTGATTGCACAAGTTCCTATTCACCAGAACCAGACCTACAGGGTTGTAACTGCAGTATTTGTGAGGCTGTGCTTGTTCCTGTTGAATATGGCCAGACTTAGGGCCAAGTTGGTTATAATCAGAAATCAATCCGAGCTTCACTCAGACCATCTGATCTCCGAGGACCTGCTGGAACACAAGGGAGTTAATTTTCTTGACAAATTTCTATATTCTTAATAAAATGAGTAGACTAGTCTTACTTGTATGAATAGAGAAAAAAAAAACAAACAAAGTATGTCAGAGTAAACTCTGAACAGGTGCATTTTCACTGTGGCCATTAAGAAGCTATTATCACAAGACTGAACAAATCCCATTGACTGAAATGACTCTATTAAAAGACAGGTCATTTTCCTAGAGTTGGAAAAGTATTTATTCAATAAATTCAAATCTTTTTTTGTGGGTAAATACTGTTGCAAGTTGTCTTTCAAACCTGGATTGGATTTCTGTTGTATTTTTGTTATATTTATTAATGTTTTTAATAATATTAAAATTTGACTTGATCTTTGTGTTTGTTGAGGCAAGCACTTCTTTTCCTGTAGCTGAAGGACTGCAGATGCTATTTAAAATGCCGGACTTTGTAACTGCTCTCTTGTTCCCTTACCTTCTATCTGGACCAGACCTCTCATGTATTAAGGAGGAGCTGCCTTGCAGTTACACTGCAACATGGGGATTATCGTCCTTCTATGACCATTAAAGCATTCTTAATGCAATTGACAATGTTTTGAGGACAAAACTGCATTTTGAAAAAGTCCAGTGTCTCTTTCAATAATCTCCCCTGATAATCCCTTTCCATGGAGATGGTATAGATGTAACTGCAGGCAATACACAAAGCCTTCTCAAGGGTTTGGGCTCTCTGCTGAGTATTATCACCACTGGACTCATATATGCAGAGAGCAACATCCCTGTCCCACGAGACTGAATGCTTTGTCTCTGAAACTTTCTCAAAGGAAAAATCTGTGTCACAGAGAAATTGCATGGTTCTGCTGTGACATTTGCTGAGTAGCAGACGTTTTCCTAAATTGCCATAGGCAGTAGCCTAAGGAATGTTACCAGTTTTAACTGCAAGTTATGCGCTTCGTGCTTCTCTGTGACCAGTAACTACTAGCTTTTATAAACATCATCTTTCATAATAACTTTGTTTGGGATAGAGATATACTCTTGGATCTCAGTGCAAATAGATCTGAACTCTTAGTGGTATTTTATTCCTTTCTACCTTTTACACGTGTATTTCAAGTTGCAGGATCCAGGGTTGCTGACATTTGGAGAATAAAGTGTTTTCCAAGACTCAGGATTTAAATGAAAACTGGAGGGAGTGGCTGCCCTGTGCAGTGGCTGTACAAGTGTTGCCCAAGTGCCTGAAAGGCAAGAGCCAGTTGCTGCTGTGTTTTATACCTGTAGTGTGCTGCAGCAGTGAATGTGCTTTGGCTCATTTTTTTTCTTTCAAAGCTAAGAGGAATTGTCAGTAAAGATCCTTCTAAGTTCAATAAAAGCTAAAGTGTCTGAGCTGAGAACAAGCACCTATGAAGTAACTCAAATCACTTAAAAATTTGAAATATGTGCTTAGGAAAGGAAGAATAATTTCAGTGTTGAATCATTGAATTTGAATGGTGTTTGTGGAGTTGTAATTCATATCAATACCTTTTTAACTGACATAGAAGTTTATCTAAGTGGAATCCTTCTGTAGGGCTCCTGGGGAAAGAAAAATGTGTCTCTGAGAAGGATTATGCAAATGGCAGTTACAAACACACAAGCCACAACTGCGATTACAGCACATTGGTGTTTAGAAAGAACACTTAGTCTTGGAGTTATATATACTTCAGCTGTTATTTTGTATCCTGGGTTCTTGTCTCCCCGACCCGGCTCCCAGTGGTGGAAGGCACCTTTGTGATACTTTCCCAGTAGATACCTTCCTTTAGCCACGTGACAGAACCACAAAAGGCAGGTTGGGGCTTGTGCTGTGTCCCGAAATCCAGGCGGCGAAGGAACCTGGAATTTGCAGTACCGGCTGTTGCAGAGATATCCCAAGTGGCTTTCTGAGAGGATCCAGACGATCAATGGAGACAGAAACCGATTCTGCCGTGGTTCGGTGAAGGTTTTATTGAGCTCTCAGAGCCCCCGAACACAGTAACAGCCAGGGCAGAATGACCCACGTGTCCCTCGCCCCTCGCTTTTCCCCGGGGAGGAGGGGCCGAACCGGGAGCGACCCCGGCCAATCCCTGAGGGGGGGCGTGACCCAGGGGAGAAGGGCAGGTCAGGGGTCCAATCCCCTTCAGGGAGGGGCGGGGCTGTTTCTGTTGGGCCAATAACTGACGGCGCTCTCCAGGGGTGACAGGGAAACCCCTTACATTGAAATCAATCCCTCAGGATTGGCAGGGGTGGCTCTGGAGGTTGGGATCGGGGTCAGGAGAGATTGCTCAGTACTGGGAAGGTACTGAGGTACACACTGCAACATTCAGTATCTTTAGAGATACTAAGTTAGATTAATTGCACCTTGAAACCTGAACTCTGGGGTAATTTATACTTCTTAGGAAAACTCAAAAGTTATCTTATTTTGAATCAGAACATGACTACTGCAAATACTTATACGACAGATCAATGTAAAGAAGTTGTAAATGTTTTTAAAGGGCATTAGGAAGCAGGAGAATTTTTTTCTGGTTGCTGACTGTTTTGCATGAAATCTCAGTAATTTTAATTCAGTGCTTTTAAGTACTAGTTGTTCTGCTACTTAAGTTACCTGCCCACATGTAGGAGAATGTGCTCAATTCATGAAATGTCTCATGGCTGCTCTGCAAGGCTGCAATGTAGGGGTTGAAATCAATGAGCTTTCCATAATTTTAGATGCAAATTCAGAAGGAACGAACATAATCTGTTCCTCACTTTTTTTTTTTTTTTTTCCCAGACATAAGGGTTTGTTGTAGGTAATGGACAACTCCATTTTTCAGCTGTCAGACAGTATGGCTTGTATGCCTTGGGCTATATGTTTCTTGATGACAACAAAGAAATGAGTGCAGATAATTTTTTTTTTTTTAACCAAAGTTATGTAAACTACATAATGAACTGAAATAGTTGTATCTACCTTTGGAGTCTAGCTGCTTTGTGGAATTTATTCTGTGTAATGATTAGAGGGAGTGATTTAGATAGGTATTTAATTTCAATACAATATAGTTCTCTGTCTAATAAAGAAGAAATTGATTTAAATATTTTCCTTAAAATGTTGTTAGATAGGTATTTAATTTCAATACAATATAGTTCTCTGTCTAATAAAGAAGAAATTGATTTAAATATTTTCCTTAAAATGTTGTTGAAGAATTCATATGACTGTGTCAATTTGATCCAGTCATTCCTGTATTTAAAAATCTTACAATTATAGAATTAGCAATGTCAAAGCTAGTTACAGTCTTGTAGTATAATAGAAAATAACTTTTTTATTATATTGTTAATTTCTTACCAAAATCCCTGACTCCTATTTAAAATTTCCATATTAAAAACACCTGTTCAAAAAGCTTTGTTAAGAATTGTGTTTTGGACTACAGAAGGCTATTATGATGAACTAATGATGGTAAGAAATTCTCAGCAAAGAATTCAATTTCTCTCCTCATTTTTTTACAAGAAAATAGTAAGCCATGACCCACGGAACAAAGGAAAAAATGATAAGTCTTCTTATTCTTTATTGAATAAAATTGACTGAAACATTACTCTCCCATCTTATGGATTTGTTGGGGTAGCTTTTTTTCCTGCAAGAAAATTGTTTGGAAATGCCTGCACTCAGTATTTTCCCACCAAGGGAAACCTCAGACCAGAGGAGGAAGACTGCCTTGTACATCTTGTGCAATGATCTAACAGTGGTCTTTTCCAAAGAGATAGAGAGAACTTACGTCTACTCTGCTGCTGGGTGCCTCATAGGTAGGACCTGTATCCCCTCAGTAAAATGCTTCCCAAATACTTAGACAAGCATTTAGTTGCTTGTCTGCAGTATCTAATGGATTTTTGAGAAACATTTCCTTTGAAGAGGGACAGGATGTGTCTCTTGAGAAATAAAACTTTATGGTCTAGCATTTCCTATCAAAATATTCCCTGCATGAATGAGTGAAATTGGGAACCTTTTTCTTGGATTTCCTATGTGTTACATGGCTGTGACTAAAGAGAGACAGAAAGGTACTCTTGAGATTAAATTCTCTCGATGGTAATTATACAGGTTTAATAGCTTTCATTTACATTTACGTTTCAGTATTTTGATTTTTTGTGCTCAGTGAGAAGGAGATCACAAACTGCTGATCAGAATGTCTTTGAGGCTGTTGCTTATGTCATCATAAGCATCCCAGTGAAAAGAGAGGGTGACCCTAAGCATCCTTCATTTCCATTGCTATCCAGCAGCCTGGTCACAGGGCATCGGAAGGTGCAGGGACAAAGGGCAGTTACCTATTGATCAGAGCTCTCTGAATTAGTGTATCTGTGAGGCAAATGATCATTCTGTCACTGAGTGCCTGTTCACAGAAATCCCACTTTGGTGATTAGCCAGCAGACTTGGAGAAATTAATATTTGGGGTTCTTATCAGCTAACCTCTTGATCAACCACTTGACTAACCTACATAGCAAACATAAACTTATAAACAACTGGTAGGAGGAACCACTGAGTTCAAATATGTGCAGGAAGCTGCAGACAATTTACTCGTTGAGAAATCCTGTCATGATTGTGTGGAAAAATCAAGCATAAAGTAAATTGAATGAATCAGACCATTGATATTGTAAGACATTTGAAGTTGTAGATCCACAAGAAAAGTCCAGGAATTGGGACAGGAGTGAGGGAAAAAGCAAGGAGTCAGAGAGGAAATTCTTTAACTTTAGGTGTGTCATTTTGTCCTGGAAATAATAAAAGGTAGTGTTTTCCTAATATTCAGAAGGTGGAATCACATCTCCTGGGAGCTGAATGAGAGTTAGGTGGAAAAAACTGATAACTGTATGTTAATTAACATAAATTTTGGCACCGATATTAAAGATGAATTTTGGATGAGATCTCAGTATTTATGAAAAATGCTAAAATAATTTTGATAAAGACTAAGTCTCACAGGAATAGTGTGAAGAGTATCTTGCTTCATAATAAAGGATACAAAAATATAATGCAAAATTTAAGATCAAACAGCAAGATAAGAATTAAAGTTAAAAAAAAATTAACGTTTTACCTGGCAGAATGCAATCACTAATCCTTTTTGACACTTGAGAATGTGAAGATAGTGGAAATTGGATAAGTTTGGTCTTGTATTCCTGGATATTCCTGAATTACTAGTCATCTAACTAACTAATACCTTGGTTGAGTCATTCTTTTATTAAATAGTCGATGCAGTAAGTCAGAGACTTATTTCTGATGTCCCCAATGATGTTATCAGCATATAGTTATATCAAATAAATTAGAAATTGTCATGGAAGTAGAGAGGCACAGAAATGAGTCAGACATGTTAGCAGTGTCTTGTGTACCTCTGCTAATATCTGCTATATAAAAATCACAAGGTATTTCTAGTTTCAAAGTATTTTTCTGGGTTTGACCTTTATTTGACCATGAACCACTGCTAAGTTAAAAAACAGTTTTCCTGAATTTCTAAGAGTGAATGTATGCATGGCTGTTGGTGCTCTGAAGGCAGTGCTAATCACTGGAAAAGACAGGGGTGTTTTGGCTGTCATAAAACTAGACTCACCCCAGGAATATCCTGCTTGTGTGATGCAGATACAGGTAGCAACTCTTACAAAGTTTGATGAAGTATTTGTGATGTGTAGGAGTATAAACAATGGCAGTGGCTTCTGAAGAAATCAGAATGAGAGACTTGTCACAGCAATGCAGTTACACTCAAATATTCAAAAATCAGCAGAAACATTGATGTACTTAAAACATCAGCTTGTACATTCCATACATTTGATTTTCAGTACTTGTGTCAACAGCAACACACATATACTGCTGCCAGATGTTCTTCCAGACTATCAAAAACAATGTATTAGTTTAAATATTAAGAATAGATATGGTCAGTGAATGAGGTTACTGAATAAGAAAACAGTGGGTCTGGCCATAAACTATGAATATTCTGAACAAATTTTGATTACATCTGACCAGAATCTAGAGGCAGAAATAGAGGGTGTAGAGGAAGAAAATGAATCTATGGAATTAACAAATCTTTCAGGTTAAAACTTAGGAGAAATGTTACCTTCTTGGAACAAGTTCATTCCAGCCAGTGGTTTTGTGAGATTTAGAAACCTGGCCAGTAAACAAATCCTCCCCTTCCTGCCATTTGCAAGCTCTTTTCCATAGTTTTAGTTAATTCCTAGCCACTGTAACTTAAAACCTCATCACACAGCCAAGCTCCAGGCTTCTCATGAATCATCACCTAAGAAGGAAAAGTTCCGTGAAAAGTGAGTATTTTGAGGTACCAGCAGATCAATGACTCCCAATTAAGGTGTCCACTCTAAAGCAGCAGGAAAGAATAGGAGTGCCTTCCCTTGTCTCGCTGGCTTGGATTACCTCTGGAAATCAGAGTAAATGGGCAGGAAAATTCTTCTGGGTGACACCAAGGGAGGAAAGAAAAATGCACACTGTGAATGCACTCTCTAAGCCAATTATGGACATGTTCTTTACATTCTCAAACACAGACCTTCATGAGTTAGGTCTTCTCTCATAGACACTAATTAAATGTCATATTTCAAGTACTTGTCTTTTTTTGATCATCTGTTAAATATTTGTGTTTTGCTGACATGATGTTCCTTTCCTTGTGAGTTTAGGCACCACAATACTGTCTCACAACTTGAACAGCAGTAGCTTGAATAGCAAATGAACATTAAAAAGTTCAGAGAATAACTTTTGTTTAGTTACTTTAAAAAAACACAACAAACTGTGTGAAGTAATTTAGGAATTTGAATGCTTATTACAATATCCTGGAGGTATAGAGGATTCCTGGGAGCAAAAACTCTTGAATTGAAATTGTGAATTCCTATAAATTATGACAGCTGGGAGGAATGACTTGTGGTTCAAGTAATTAACTGCACCTCTTCAGATGTTTGAAGAGCTGGCTGTAAACAAATTAAGTGTAAGAATACTGTCCCACACATGAAAATACTCCATAAATATTCTTGAACCATAGAGAGACCAAAAAAAGAGCTATCTAAATACATAGCAGATGATTGTTTCCACAAAACATGGATTATTTCCATAAATTACCTGGAAAACTCTATGAAAATTAAATTCATTGTAACCTGAAAGTAGTGAGATAATGCATGGTATTGAGGAAAGAGAATGGAACAAACCCCTAGACAGTCTCAGAGAAGATGGGAAATGGGAATTGGACTCTAACAAACAAGAAACAGATGCTCTCAAAAATGTGATATATGCAATATATGATACAGCTGAGATAACAATATACTATTCATCTCTGTTGTTGGTATTGCACTGGACCAAGAATAAAATCATCTTCAGAGTAAGTTGTGTAACAGCACATTACTTTGCACTTCCCCTGCTATTTTGTCATACAGATCTTCACTTGTAAATGTGTCAGTGCACGTCTTCCACCTGTGGAGGCATTCAAGGTTACACACTTTTTCTCCATTTTAGGCTGAAAGGCTAGACCAGGAAAAAAACCAAACTTTTAGGAATGAATACATGCTGGTTTTGTGCTGGTTTTTGGATATGAACTGTTTTCCCCTCTGCCTCTGCAGTGAGTACACTGGATGTATGCAAAAACATGGGAGGGGAAAAAGCCAGGTCAACTGACCCAAACTGTCCAAAGAGATATTCCATAAACATGTTGTCATGTTCAACACCAAAGACTTCAGGAAATGAGTAGGGTAGGGGACATTTGTTCTCATTGAATCTGTCTTAACAAGTAACCATTATGTGTGCTAAGGCTCTTCCCAGAAAGGGGCTAAACATCTGCCTGCCAGTGGGAAGCAGTAAATAAATTCCTTAATTCAGTTTTCTTGTGTGTGCAGCTTTGCTTTGCTTATTAAACTGTCTTCATCTTGGCCCCCTCATTTTCAGCTTCTGATCCTGCAATTCTTTGCCCCTTTCTGCTTGGGCAGGGCAGGGGGGGTACTTAGCTGCTGGTCAACCTACCACATGGTCTATCATCAATATTGTGATTACTTGAAGGAAAGTCTTTCACAATTGCCAAGTCAGATTTTTTTTTTCCTTTTTTTGCAGATGTTCTGTGGTATGAACTAAAATACATAAAAACTTCTAAAATGTATATAAAAACTGTAAAATTATCCAACACTAGTGGGTTTCTTGTATTTGAATCTAAGTAAATCTATAGGGGAGAGAGAAGAAATGTTTTACTTAATTGTATTTGGAGATCTCACTTTTTGTTACTCTGCTCATGTTGTTTGGTCTGAGTGTCGTTACTTCCTGTATGCCATGGATTTTCTGCAAGAGGATATTTTGGGATGGTGACCTCCGAGAGAAAGCCATAGGACTCTAACTCACGGGAGGGACTTTTAGCATCCCAGCAGATGCCCAGCATTTTTTCAAGTAGTAGCTGCACTTTGCCACAGCAGATGCACTTGAACACTCTTGAATGGCAAAAGGAAAAACGATGTCCAGTCATAGGGTATAAGTGGAAAACTCTGTTGCCAAATAAAAGTATCTGAAAGAATAAACTTTTTGGAGATTATTGAAAAGATAGTGTAGACTGCACATTTTGCTTAGTATTACATAAATAGAATTAGTTCAATACTAATTATGTAAACTGGAAGACTCATGGTTAGGATATTCCTGGGTATCATCACAGAATAATGCTGTGAGAGTGATTTCAAGGATTGCAACCTACACTTTAGAGCTAAAAGGAAATGCAGAAAAAATAACTATACTTGTAAATAATCTGGTTCTCTAATAAAAAAAAAAATCCATATTTAGTAGTTGGAAGTGTTCTACTTCTGTTCCCACACAGCTAAACTGGACAGAAGACATACTGGTCTCTGTCAGATATTCCAGACAAAAACACTCCTGGTGTAGTTTTGCTTATTCTAGGTAGTTTAACAAGAACAAGTGAGTTCTGAGATAGCTCAAGCAAAAATATGGATCAAATATATTTTTCTGTCATATAGTTTTCTTCAGACTCACAGAAAATAAAGTATGTTTCATGCAGAATCTAGGACTTTAAATTTGTATCTAGGAGATTTTAAATTTTGTTGTCGTCATAATGTCACTGACACACAAGCTAAAAGTTGTACATGTTAAAGAATGTAGAAAAGCAAATATTTTCTTTTTTAAGGTTTAATAACTTTTTATTTGATATTATTAAAGCAAATATCCATTTAAAGTAATATAATGCATACTTCAAAGACTACAAGCAATGGGCTTATTTGGAAAGATTTCCTTTAAAACTGTCAACAGTCAAGGCAAACTGAATTTACTGAAAGCAGAGAAAAAAATCAGTAAGCCAAGACTGAAATGCAATTTCTAGTATAATGAGTAGCCACCAAATAGAGAGCAGCAGAAGAATTACACATTTAATTTTCTATCTGTGCCACATATTTCTCTTCTACCCTAGTAGGAAAAACATCTTACTTGATGTCACAGAGAAGAGCCACTCCTCTCAGAATCCAGTGGTCTGGAGACTTTGCTGTCTTTAAAAATACCTCTGTAATAAAGTTCAAATCTGTCCTCTTGGGCTTCTTGTAAAGAGGACAAACATAGAGCTTGGTATCCTTAGATTTGGTAGAATCAACAGCAAACATATGGAGCACAGGCAGCTGGACAAAAAGAATCTTTGGTGTAGACTCAATGAGTATGCTTCTTCGTTTGTCCCAACCTGCTCCTTCCAAGTAGAGCCCATAGATATATACTCCTTCCTGTGTGAAGAGTAAGAAGATACATCACATCATATGAAGCATAATAATTGTCTTAAACCATTAAAAGAAATATATGTTTTATAGCAAAAAATATCTGACATTGAATCTCTTCAAACTATTTCATTTTAAACTATAATATAATCCTTTTTCAGAAGATAATGCTACTGAAATGGAGGGCAACAAAAGTTGTTTAATAAAGTCTACATACTACAAAGTTTCATGTAAACTTTACTATAATTTCAAAAAATCAACAGAGAAACAGTTATTTTAATTAAATATTTTTCTAACTTAATTAAGATGTTCACACTTAGCATTTGGCTTCTATGCTAAGCAAAAACATTAAGGTGAAGACAGTAGTAACTTTTTCCTCTATCCAAAATAACTCAGTGATGCATAATATAAATTAAATACCAAAATTAATACTGAAACATCTTTGCATGTCATACATACAGAAGGTGGTGATACAATTTCTTCTCTGGTTTGCTTTAGCACTTCATTATGTACTGCAACTTTATCTAAAGCCCAGTCTTTATGTGCTCGAGTTGCTTCTTGTTTCATTGCTGTCAGGAACCCTTGAGAAATTAAGCCAGACATTTAGTATTTATCTCACATGATAAAATAAAATCTTGCTCAGTTATTAGCATAGTTCTGCACTGAACTTATAGATAGATAATCAGAGTTGTATTGAAAATGAGCATCCTGACTTATGATAGCAAACTCTGCTTTGGGGCCAAAATATGAACAAGTGACAATAGTGTGCATTATAAGGAGAAAAATATTTTTAAATGGCATGTACATTTTTTCTTCTATGAAATTACTCTATTAAGAAATATTTGGTCAGAACACTGACTTACAAATTGTCATAAGACAATCAACTACAGGATCCATGATTAAGGTGTCTTTCAAGAAAGAATTTCAAGGCAAACAAGTTATCCATTGCCTGAGCTGATGTTTATATAAAGGCAACTTAGCTAAAAGGTGGGAGTGCTTTAAATGAAAGAATTAGAATGGATTTCATTAATGGAAAACAGAAAATATGTGTCTGAATATGATAAACTATGTGAGTGTGAAGAATGAAAAATGTATGTTTTGTTAGGGGGAAAAAAGGGTGTCAGATGGAAATGAAGGTAGAGGATGACATAACTGAGCAGCAAGTTAGGTGATTTTTTGAGTGTGTTTTGAATAGACTTTACAGAAGTTTGAAATAAGGTAGGTTTGAGATGCAAAGGGCTGAATAGTTAAAGCACAAATGACTGAGCAGCAAAGAGGTTTCAATGTGTCACAAAGGAAAAAATTACAAAAACAGAAACACTAGTACCAAACACCTGGTTGTTTCTGTGTGTGCCAGAAGATAACAATGGAGTCACCAAAAACTCGGTATTAAGCTATGAGATGAAGAACTGCTTGGAATTGAGAGTCATAGAGATCGAGATGAAGGAAGGGAAGTTACCATAGAAAACTGCATACCTAATAGTGAATTTCCTGGTGAGCAGTATTACAAATATAGTGTGATATTACCAATATACTCACCTCAGCCCTACCCACAGCACACATTTTGCACTTAGCAAAACCTCTTTCTAGCTGCAGGACTACTTTTGGGGTTTTTTGACAGAGGTTAAAGCAATAATAAAGTTCAAGACCATCTCTATCTCAGGTTTGTTGCCTGTTAGGCCACATGTTTTTGTTTGTCAAAAGAATGTAGTCCATTATCTTTTACACAACCGTGAGTGCTTGCTTTTGAATCACCAGAGATCAGCATGCTTATTGGCTGTGCCACTTAAGATACAAATGGAGTGATGCTCTGACTGGCATCTCAATACCATCTTTTAATAATAAATTGGATGTACTCCAGGCACCTCAGCTGTTTCTGGAAGTGACTCTAAAATAGACTTTGATATTAGTACTTTTTACAGTTCTGGCAGTAGGAAGGCCAGTGAGAACAGAAGGATCACAAAATAAGGGTAACTAATATAATGTTCAAGAATTTCAGAGGTTAATTCTAATTTTAAATTTAAATTCTAATTTTAAAAAGGCAAAAACCTCATAGCTGTCACACAGAAGTTTCTTATGAGAATTTTGTATGGATAGTTGTGAGGTAGCTGAAGGAGATTCTCCTAGGAACACACACCTCATAAGGTAATGGGGTTTTTTAGCCATGTAGATGGTTAAAATTTGGTTTTCTTCCTCTAAATGGTAAAAATATCAAGCCATAGCAGATAAGGATATGCTGTAGTTCACAGCATACCTTTGATGAATTTGAAGAAACTATTAATTAAATAACCTGTGAAATGGATACATTGTAAAACTACATTTTGATTATTCTCTCTGAAAGACAAAGAACTGCTATAAATTCTGGTACAACTGCACATTCATAGACTCATAGAACAGCCCACGTTGGAAGAGACATGGAAAGTTCAGCTGGTCCAACCTCTCATGGGAAAGGGAAGACTAGATGAGATTATCTAGCACTGTCCAACTACTTCTTGAAAACCTCGAGAAATGGGGACTCTACCATGTCTCTGATGAGGTTGTTCCAGCGAGAGATTGCTTTTACTGTACTGTAAAAAGTAATTTTGTTGCTACTGTAACATCTTGCTCTTCCATACTGGCAACTTACAGTCTGGAATGAGTTGAACAGTTTCAAACCAGAGAAAAATAGTATTTTCTTTAAAAGCTGTATCATTATCAATCATTAAGTATACTTTCTTTAGAAGTTGTATAATATCATGCTACATTATGTCAGCAAGATAAATTATTTTATATATTAACCATATGTTTTCCTTCTTGTAATATAAAAACTGTTTTTTATGGATCAGATTAAAAGATCAGAGAACCACAGTATCACATAGAATGGTTTGGGTTGAAAGGGGTCTTAAAAGTCAGAAGGCTTCAACTCCTCTGCTATAGGCAGGGTCACACACACACACCAAAAAAAAAAAAAAAAAAAAAAGAAAGTAGAATTATAGAATTCATCTAGACCAAGTCCAAATCAACCTGGCCTTAGACACTGCTAGGAATGGGGCACCCACACTTTTTTGGGCAATCTGTTCCAATGCCTTAACCTCTCAAAGTAAAGAATTCTTCATATACATAATTATCAGTTCTAAACCCACCTGTTTTCAGTTTAAATCTGTCCTCCCTTGTTCTATCACTAAATGCAGTTGTGTAAAGTCCCTCTCTTTTAGCCCCCTCTAGGTACTGGAAGTTGCTATAAAGGTCACCCCCAGAGCCTTTTCCCCCAGGCTGAATGGTCCCAACTCTCTCTTCGTGCCATCATAAAAGAGGTGCTCCAGCCCTCTGATCTTCATGGCCCTTTGGCTGCACTCCCTTCAGCAGATTCACATCCTTTCTGTGAGGGCTCCAGAGCTGGATGAAGCACTCCAGGTGGGCTCTCAGCAGAGCTGAGCAGAGCAGAGGGGCAGAGCAATCTCCCTTGCCCTGCTGGCCATGCTCCATTCGATGCAGCCCAGGCTAGGGTTGGCTTTCTGGGCTGTGAGTGCACTTTGAACCCATTTTTCATCTTGGCTTCTGTGACAGACTCTGGAAGTATAACCATTAGATTCAATACATTACTACACAAGTCTTTTCAGTAACCTTACCTTGTGGATTAAAGAATCCAGTTATCCAAAACACCTTTGGCCGTCCTTGAAATATCCAAGAAGATAATTGAGCGTTTCTGTCCAAAAGATCAGTAAACCAGAAGCCAAGTGTGGAAGACTCCCAAGATACTCTTCTCCATACTTGAGGGATTCGAGCATCATACATGTTATCAAGTGCATCTCTTAAATTCTGAAAGAATTAAATAATATTCAAAGTAAATAAATCAATTTAATAGTTTGAAGCACAGCATTCCCTATGTAGTAAAAGTACTTTACTTGCCTCACTCATAACAATAGTTCCTTCTATGGCTAGTTTCAGGTCATTCAAACTGGTGCGGACAACTGTGATCACTTTCTGCATGCGGTCAATTTCTTGACGAAGAAAAATATTCATAGAGTTAAGTGCTCCCATTTTAACTAAATGAGCCTTTACCTACATTATAAAAGCACAGAAGAAATTTAGTTAAGTCTAAATTGTTGAAATGCCATTGTAGTATGAAACGTCTTAACTTTCTGTGTTCAGAAAAGTAAATATTTGATTTGTATATTATTCCAGTAACATTTATCCCCTTAAAACTGCTGCAGTTTTTACTTTTTGTCTGATACTACCCAATTACTCGTGATTTTGCTAGAAAAGGACTTCACCCAGAAGGCCCAGAAGACAGATAGCACAAAATGTGGAGACTGACATTTCTCTGTTTTCACAAGTAGATTTGGAAGTCCAAGCATAATCTCCCTAACATATCTGCATGGCAAATTTTTAGATGTCTTGATTTTAGATAACAAAATCTTCATACCAATTCAGCAATAAGGGTGTTGGTTCCTTACTTGAATCTGCTACTCCTTATGTGATCTTTTATACAATTCGGTGTTTCTTTTTTGGAACGTGTAATGTGAAAGCTCAACAGGGAGAACAGTAAAATAAGACTGAGAGTAGCCTTGCCTCATGAGGTATGAGATCTGGAGGAAGTTTCTCTAGCATGTCTTCGGCTAAACGATAAACAACTGATTCTCGAGTTTCTCCAGATCCTCCGACACTTTCTTTAGGCTGAATGTTGGTAATAGTATCTAGAACATCAGCTGATGTGTTTTTCTGGTATCTGAGAGGATGAGAAATATGTTATAAATTACATACAATTTTTTTAATACTTAATGATAACTTGGTAGAACACACAAAAAACAGTGTGCCATGAAGTCAAATCAAAACTTGCACAAAACTGTTTTCCTTTGCATCCTGCACCAGCCATAATACACTGAACATGAAGTCTTGGTTTACCACAGTTTTAAAGAATATGAACTTCCCTCTTCCCTGTTATATACTTGCTGTGTATCTAATCCAGGGATAAGAAGGAGGTCTGCAAGCTGAGATTGTGAGGTGGCAGAAAAACCTATCATAGTAGGGATTCTGAGGAAAGGGAAGGAAATGGCACATTCCTGATTAAGATCTAAAGAGCTATTTGTTGAGGAGAGGCAATAGAAGTTTTATAACAAGGAAGAGTATTTGCCTCAATTACTTCTTAAAAGCGTAATGCAGAAACAGGAAAGTGTGGAGGTATAACTGCAAGCTGCTCCTTTAACAACTAGTAAATTCCTTCTGCTTTGAGATGTTTCAGGATTAATGACAAGGGCTGCTAGATTTACAGCACTGCAGGTAAAAAAAATTCTGTTCCATAGTGAAGCATGGGCACTGCTAATGTAAATTAGTGTTCTGAGTGAATATAAATATGTGAATTAAATTTGTGTGGCATAGGATAATGAAAGATGGTAGACCACATCAGTCCTTCAACAGAAGAAGTATAGGAGTATTTTTGTTGCAGTGCTATCCAGTGGCATAGAGCTATGAGAGGAAATAAGAAAGAAAGCCTGAAATAATGAAGTGTTGGAAATGCCTACTCTTACCTTCTGGAATCAGCTACACAAGGAACATACTTGATGAACGATCTAGGACATGCATTTATACTAATTCAAAGCCTAGATTCACATGTCAGCTTTACTTTTCAACTTTCATATGACATCCATCTCCTTCCATAACTTTGTCGTACATAATTATATAACACATGAAACCAAGGATAGAATGTGTGAACTCCCAAAGCCCTACTAGAGAAACTAGATACTGCAGTGTTTCAGCAAAAAAATTTTGTGAATGCAATTATAAAGACTAGATATCAGAAAAATAGAAAAAATACTACTGGGAGTTTGTTTCTCAGAGGATATAATTTCTGCTTCTAAAAGTAGGAATGGTGGGGGCTTTCAAGGTTTTTCATAACCCTTGACCTCAGAGTCAGAACTGTCAAGCTTTTTTTTCCAATTTATGATCCCATTAAAAGAATGGAAGTTTTATTCAAGACCATATATGAGTAGAAAAGATAAAATTTCTCTTGGACACATGGCTTCATTGGTAATTTGGATGACATACTGGTGGTTGTAACCTTTACTTTCTGTCTTGATGATTTAACAAGTAGTGATTAGAGAGATGTGAACCTTCCTCTTCATACTGCAAGCAACATTCTTCCAATTCTGCTGTGAGACTATTGTATGTAGGTGAAGGTTCCCTGATTATTACATCAATTAAATTATATAAGTTACAGAACTTAAAAAATGGCATCTCTAAATCTAAAAAATAAATAGAAATCATTTAAAAAAGAAGGCAGTATGCAAACTTGGGGGAAAAGGAGAGAACAGCTTTTGAAAGGAACAGAATCAAAGGTTAGTGATATTCCTTTCTTCAATGACACAAGCTAGGAACATTCTGAAGAGGAGAAATTATGTGAATCTTATATAACTAACAATTAATGTTTGAAAAAGATTTCTTTGTAAATAAAAATAAAATAGACAAAAATGTATATCTCAATCTTTACATAATTAAAAATAATTTTCTAGTGTGAAAGTGAGATTAAAATACCAAGAAGAAATTTCATTTACATACCAATAATATTAAATAAATTAAATTTATGTACCAGAAATACCAATACTGGGACATATTCAACAGCAAAACCACTGTGCAGCATAATATTTCTGGGCTTTGGAAAATTTAATTTCCCTTTAGATTACAAATAAAATCAAGTATAGATGCAAACAATAATGATGAAAAGATGGCAGAAGTCTGTAGAGGAAGTTCCATGCTCCTGAGAAGAGAATCAGTTGCACGTGATAGGTTGACCTTTGTCACGTGTAGATATTTATGTGTAGGTGTCTCCATAACAGCTTCTTCCTTAGATTGCCCAGTTCAGCTCATGTATTTTATATGTCTGCTTTGTGATGAGTGGAATTGCACTTTACAAAGATCTATATTTCTCTGTTACTGTTAAGGAAGTCCAGAGTAACCATAAAGGAAGCCACAGCAACATTAAATGAATCTTTTATAGTGTCAGTGTTGCCTAAAAGTATGTAAGATAAAGCACTCAATACCTACTTATATATTTTTTTCCCTGAAGCAGTATTGTAAAGTGAATTTTTTTATAAGAAAGAAAAAGAAAATTAATTTTCTATGGATTTTGATTTACTCTAAAAAGCATTATTCAGAGTATTTTCTCAAGAGTTTGGATGTAACATACTGTAATTATTTGACAGCTGGAATCTGTGCCAAGAGGGATTTTCTGTACTGGAAGTGAAAACGAAGAAAAAATGCATGTGACAAAAACATTGCCTCAGCTTTGTGTAGAAAACAGCAATATCTATTGCAGCACAGTGTTCAAAACCTTATATTCACCAGCTTGCCATAGCTTAACAAAAATTCAGCTAAATTTAAGGTTTCAGTAGGGAACCAGTTGGGAAGGGGTTTTGGCAGAAAATTGTCAGAATATTCCTTTCCTGCTCAGATACCTGTTAAGTATGTGTCTTTTGCAGAGCCTATGATTCATACAGCAAGTTAAAATCATTCCCAGTGACTCCAAGTGCTAATCCTAAATGAAAGCATTGAAATTCATTGAAGCCTTACAATTGGAACCAACAGATTGAGCTTTTGGCCGAACTGTAAAACTGCCACAGTAAATTAGAGATAAGACTTTTCTCAGTAATAGTAACACGGACAGGTCTTGGCTGTCTCAGGGTTTCAATTCTAGCAGTCAGCCTTCTGCATACTCTGAGATGGGCTGACAAGATATTATGAGGAGAATTTGAATAGAACTTTTTATATTGTATGGGATGTTAATCCATTTGGTCTGTGCATTAAAGATGAAATTCAGACACAGTTGCTGTGCATAGTTGCTTATAACAGACCATGATAAGACATGGAAAAAAGCATGAATCTGTTGAACATTTTCCCCAAACTCTAAAGAAATACCTACCAGGCAAAATCTACAGGAAAAAGAAAAAAGGGCTAAACTAAGAGGAGTATGTGAGGTACCAAGTGGAAGAAAAACTGAGCACTAAAGAGAAACCACAGAGCCATTCCTACTCACTAAAGGTCCTCCAACCGTGTTAGTCTCAAGTTTCCTCCTATAAATTAGCTCTCCTGCAAGCCTAATTTTGGATCTAAAGCATGTCTCTCTTCAAGACTATGTTTAGTTCTCTGTTAAATCTTGGCTCTTCTTTCTTTAATCATTTCTGGGAGGGAGGTCTTGCAAGTATCAGAGAATGACTTGAAACAGAATCTACACAGATTCTTTTCTTCACCAGCATATATTAACAGTGCTATGTGCTAGGTAGAGACAATAAAACTGTGTACTCTTCTCACAGCATATTTAGAATACAGGCCTCTTGACATGGCATCAGCCTCTCAACTCTGAGACTGAAAAATTGTGGGAAATTATTGTTTCATCCAAAAATATTATATGATGTTAGGTTTTCACAGCAGCTCTGCATTTGAATACCATTTTTTTTAACTTAAAGTTAGAAATATAGCTACATGAAGAAACAATGAATGTGAAATGTGGACATACTGCATATGAAAATGCAGTATTTAATGGAATAATTATTGAGAACTTCAGTGAAAAAAGTACGACAATGTTCATATCCTTTCACAGGTCATATAATATTAGAAAGAAATAAAGGGAAAGCTGTAACACAGATTATTTGGAATGAAATAGTGAATTCAGTCAAAGACAAAATTTTAAATGGAGCTAGTACTTGGTGCAGTTGAAAAGCCTATTTTAAATAATGGAAATGGCAGGAACCGATTGCAACCTAAGTTTGTAGTTGCATCCAAAGACAGGCTTGTAAACAAAAGGATTATGAAGAGAATCATCTAACAAGTGGGCACAGAAAAATAAACTGCTTGAAACAGAAGGCAAATACTAGAAACTTTCTCTATTTGAACTGTATAGAACCAACTATCACATGTATGTATAAAAATTTCATAATGCTGTCAATTAAAAAAGTAAAATTGTGAGGAATAAGTAAAAAGAGTTCCAACTGCTTTAAAAGGACATGTAAAATGTAGCTGAAGATACTGCATTTATAACAATGTACATACACAGAAAGTGTTCCACTCAACAGAAAAATTCACATGAATCCTAGGTTTCTTCTGAGAAATATACTTTACTTAAATATTTGATAGGGATGTGTTTCCAAATGCTAAAAGAAATATTCTCAATTTTCAATACTTTGAGACCTACTTACGTAATATCAGCATTGGGATGGAGACCAAACACCTCTGGGGTGTCCATGGCAGGGAGTAACTGGATGTAGTCAAAGTACTGTTCCAGGGTTTTGCATACTGGAATTTTATACCCAGTATAAAAGCAGAAAGCACTGTCAAACATGTTTTCAGTAAACCATACCTGTGAAAGTTCCATGGGAAAAAAAGAAAGACAACAATTATTTTGCTACTTAGAGGATTTTTAATCTCACTTTTACTCTTGGAGGATTAGGGTTCCTTTTTTCAGCTACTGCATCTAATTTTACTTTAATACAACTGTAAATCATTGCTGTAAAGAACTGTACATCAAACTGTAAAGAATTATGTCTACTAAGTTTGACTTCCAGCTAAGTCTTTTTAAACTTCTGCTCCTCACCAAAAAGGAACCAAGGCGACCACCCTCACTGCCATAGAATGATGTTTTGAAAAATTCATTTTACTTTGAAAAGTCTTATAAACTGGTGAAGTGCATATTCAGCAGAAAGAAGGCTTTCTGATTTCTGTATTGCAGTTGCCAATAAAAATTCCAAATAAGTGTATTTCCAAGGTCTCCTACCCTTGCAAAGCAATTAAGAAGACGCTTGTCATAGTCATCCGTGACTCGGCCTCCGTACTGTACTTCTCCAATCATGTAGCGCACTGTGTTCCATGATATCCCCTGGATGCAAGTAAAGTATATGAATGACTCTAGTAGTTACATGTAAGAAGATGATTGTAATTTCAATATTAATAATTTTCTGAAATGTAAACTGAAAAAATAATATAGAAATAATACTTCCAATGTATTTACTGAGCTCAACTGTTTTATTTTATAGAAGAGTTGGGCTTGATCCTGCTATTATAAATATAGAATCACAGGATCATTTAGGTTGGAAAAGACCCTTAAGAACCTCATGTCCGATCTTTGACCAAACACCAATTTAGACCATGCCACTAAGAGCCATGTCCAATTCTTTCTTGAACACCTGCAGACACAATGACTCCACAGCCTTCCTGGACTGTCCATTCCGAAGCTTGACAACCCTTTCCACTAAGAAAATCCTCCTAATGTTCAACCTAAACCCCTCCTGGCACAGCCTGAGGCTCTGTCCTTCTGTCATGTTGCTGGTTGCCTGGGAAAAGTGGCCAATCCACACCTGGCTACAGCCTCCTTTTGGGGAGGTGTAGAGAGAGTGACAAGGTCTCCCCCAAGCCTCCTTTTCTCCAGGCTGAGCACCCCCAGCTCCCTCAGCCGCTCCTCATATGCTTTGATCTTTAGAAGGAAAATCCAATAATATATAAATATATATATATTATATATATATAATGTATATCATCATGGCTTGTCTGACCTGAAATCACTCACAGCTGCTATTGCCTCTCCTCTTACTCCCCATTCCACCCTCCCCAACCCCTTATCCCTGTTTCTCCTCTTTCTCTCTTGGCCAAGTGCTGCTTCATAAGGAATGGCTATTCCCTGCTCAGTAGTAGGAGACCAAATGGTAGCTGTAGAGAAGTTTGATTTGCTCTGTCAGACTTGGTAAATATTTTAGCTCCCTTTCCAAAACAGGTAACATACAGACTTGTTAGTTTTGGACATAATAGTGACTAAGAGAACCAAATTTTACCGTTCTTAACAAACGTGTATTTTTACATGCACGACAGCATATAAAATATTTCAGCTTGATTTTGTTGCAGAGAATATCAACTTTTGATCATTAGAAGTGGCACTAAATGAATAGCAATGAGTAAATTATGATAAACATGAGGAAAAAACAATTGCTGGTGCCGTACAAAGCATTAAAATGTACCATATACAGACTTTAGTATTCACCTTCTTGATGTTAATTTTTTTTAGGTGATTTTGTATAAACTGAACACTGGCTGTAAAGTCCGCTGAGTTAAATTCATAGGGAATATTCCAGCCCAAAGGTCCAAATTTGCGTCGCTCCTTAGAAATAAAATTAAAACCAAATATATTTATGAAGCAATTATGATTTTCTTTCCTTAATAATTTTCAATAATAATGATAGCAGTGGAGTAAAAATTGAACTGGAGAAGAAAGGTAGCCAAGGAGATGGCTGTATGCCTCATACACATCAATAATACAGCTAAGTTATACCATGAGGGATAAATATTTATATAAAAAGCAACAAAATAATTTATTAATAATTCTACTAATCAATTTATAAGTCATGGGTTTGCAATGCCTCACTTCTGTGTGGATGACATTTTTATATTAAGAAATTAATTAATTTAGCATTGTACAGTTTTTAATTTCTTTTCACATATACTATTGAGTAATAGTTTCACATTTTAAAGTGCCTATATTTAGGCTCAGTTTTCCAAAGAGTTCTATATTGCCACTTTTGTCTTATTGTTTCAAGATTTTTTTTTTAACATGCATTTCTCAAAATTCACAAGTTTATTTTAAGGTTGCCACGATTACATTATTCAAATTTATTATTGCATACCTGTTTGGAATAAAGTGATAACAGTTGTAGTAACAGAAAAATAGTTAATTATGAAAGTAAAAGGATAAATATTCTGTAGCCTAAATACTTCAGATATCCAGCACTATTAGATTTCTCCCAAATTAGTTAAAGCAACCTCAATTAAATTGCTCAATGATTTTTTTAAGAATGTAGAACAAATTAATTCAAGAATTTAAGATCTAAGTTTCTGAATAATGCTGAAATTTCTCAAATGAATAAATTACATTTTTAAATTAACTAAGTGATAATATATTTATCAGATTTTATATTACCAGCAATCACTGACAGTCTTTGACACCTGAATTAACATTTAGGCACTCTAGCTACCATATTTAAAAAGAACTAGAATGAAAAAAAACCACATTTTATTTTTCAAAATCAAATATTGTTTATAAGCAGATGAGACAGGATTAACCAATAGTACCAGGCAGAAAATTGTAATGATTTCCTGCCAAGTTTTCTGAATTACTTCTTAAGCTATATTTATCATAACGATCTTGTCACCAAATGACATTAAGAATTGGTCAGTTTAAAGGCAGGACAAGGCATATATTGCTTGTTGGTTGGCAATTCATAAATAATATTTCTTAATACAATAGCTGTAATAGTTTTAAAAATTACTGATGGTTGAATAAGCATAGATCTTCTAGTTCCACAAGAACAGTATAATCCTGAGGCAGTACACAGAACAACTTTTTCACTGTTAAAAAAAGGTAGAAGAAGGAAAATAATGCAGAATGCTGTATCTTAACAGTGAACATCAGCAAATTGTCCTTCTCTCACCAGCTGCCTACACCAAGAACACAAGCTGCTCAGTAGAACGTAAGGCTTAAACAGTGTTTTATAACTATTTCGAGATCCTTGGTGAAAAGGAAGTGCATTCAGAGAGCTGAGATTATTAGTATTTATTGTGATCTCAAAACTAATTTCTCTTTAAAGAATGATGTATAGATATAATTGTTCTCACACTAGAACTAATGTAGAAAACACATTGACACAGATATGACAAGAATTTTATTTAATTTTAGCCATCTAGAAAATAGCTACTCTAAGTTAGATATCTGAATTGCTTTTAAAATCAATGGAGAGAGAGATATATGTCTAGAAAAATATTCACTCTTAGAGAAAGTCAGCTGTGACAGCTAAGTTAGTTTTCTGTTTCAGCAGGCTTATCTGCTTCTGTTGACTACAGAGAGAAATTTCTCCCGTATACCCAATGACTAATTTTCAATCTGCTGAAATTAGATGAGGAAAAAAAAATTCTAAATGCCCATCATATGAGAATTGTTTAAAAGCTATTAAAAAAGAGAGATAATAATGAACCTTGAAATACAGATTACAGAAATTAAAGCTTTAGTCCTGCAGCATGATGCTGCAACAAATATCAGAACACATTTATTCAGGAACCTCTATTAGACTGACTCCCTGTATTATACCACTATTTGCAAACCTTTTAAGAAATACCTGGACAGTAGAATGCAGGAAAGCTACAGTGTAAAGCAAAGGTTTCCACATAGGCAGGTTGCTAACATTTAACATATCCTGACTAATTCCAGAAAATGTTCTTTTCAGTCCAGCACGTATACCTTGTGGAGGTTCATTTGTGAACTTTATAGCAATCTGCCACAAGAAAAACATAAAAGAATTGGATTTGTTTACTGAAACAAAAATAGCAACATATGTAAAAGGTCACAACTAGTAGTTATAAATAAAATGTAAATTACTGAAACCTTGTAGAAAAAAAGTTGATACGTACTTAAACTGCATAAAAGGAGTACACAGAATCATAGAATCGTTTGAGTTGGAAAGGACCTTTTAAAGGCCATCTAGTCCAACTCCCCTGCAATGATTAGTGACATCTTCAGATAGATCAGGCTGCTCAGAGTCCTGTCCAGCTTGATCTTGAATGTTTCCAGGGATGGAGTATTCACCACCATTCTGGGTGCCACCTGTTCCAGTGCCTCATCACCCTCATTGCAAAAAAACTCATTTCTTATAGCTAATTTAAAGAAAACCTTCAGTTTAAAACCAGAAACCCTTGCCCTGTTGCAATAGGCCATATTAAAATGTCTGTCCTCAATTTTCCTATGGGCCTCTTCAAGCACTGCAAGGCTGCAATAAGGTCTTCCCAAAGCCTTCTCTTCTGCAGTCATACTAGATTCTTAGGCCACAAAAGATTTTAAACATAGATCTTTAATTTCTGTTGGTTAAAACCATCAATGACACTTGGCCATGGACCAAAAAAATTTCATCAATGACATAAAAGCAGTCACCATGCTTTTCAGAAGGCTTTTATATCCCCTCATTCAATGACTGAATGATGGAAGAGAAGCATCCAACATAAACATTTCTGTTCCCAGAATTTCACAGTAAATACAAAGAAATCTCACTCCTCCTCAGATCAGATCTTTGTGCTCACAGTGGCTACTCTGGACTCTGTGGCTGTCTACAGCAGCATATTAGATTCTCCAGAGAATATTCCTGAGCACTGTGGTCAGCAGGCATTGACCATGGACCACTGTGGTAGTAAATTGCCACAACTCCTTAGAATTCAGCCCCTTAGCTTCATGCAAACTGCCTAACGGGAAGAGGAGCTACACAATTTTAATTTTCAAACCACACCCGCAAATTATTTGGAAAAGTGATAGTATGCACAGGTTTTCACATCAGAGAAGGTTGTAACAACTTACCCCTATGGTCTATTGCATTCCAGTGCTGGATAAAGCACATGACACAATTTATTAGTTCACACACAGACTGGCCCTACCAGAATCTCTGTTGCTCAAGACAACTACAAATGCTGGAGGAACCCAAATAAAAATAAAGCTATCTTTTTCCTCCAACTTGTCTGTCTAACTTGGGTAACATGGTAGCGTACAGAATGGACAGTAAAGGCCAGGCAGTCCATGGACACACTGTGTTGTGTACCTGTCACTGTTGGACTGAATTGGAAAACTTGAAAATCAATGTTTCCACATTTCAAAGGATATCCTGTTCAGTTTTTGATGAAAATTCTATATCAAAAAAAAAGAAAAAATTGTTTTCTTTTCTTCTGAGAAGGAGCTTTGGTTTGTCAATTATTCTTGTTCTGGAATTCCTGAATATGTTAACATTTTAACAGGTAACGTGACGTGGGAAATCACATGTGAAATATTTGAGATAAAGGCAGTGATGATTCATCTGAGTTCTCTTTTCTCACTTTTAGCAAACTGTATCTCTATATACCTTACTATTCATAAACTCCTTGGAGATGCAGGATGATTTCATTTTCTGTTGAGAGAACATAGCAATCCATACACCTAGCTTTCCATGCACAGACCATGGTGACAGACAATTCTTACCAAAGGTTGTCTATAGACTCTTCCAGGACAGGAGTCATTCCCCTCCACATCCTGGGTATTAGGTGAGCTATCTATTTTTATTCAGAGAGAATGAGAACCCTAAGGAGACTTCCCCTTTTTTTAGAGGACAGGGAACATAGAAATGTCAACATGCAACTATTACAGTAGGTATTAAGTAGCATTATAACCCGCTGTGAGAGTGCTGGGAACCACCATCAGTGACTTAAGCATACGTTGTAAGAGCTAAGGCATTTTTCCTGGTCCTGACAAAAAGTGTGTCCTTGAGATCTACAGAACAGCCATTTATAACTCATCCAAAGAACTCAGGTAGATGATGTTCTCTGAGATGTGTTATCCATGTGTGTTCTGTCCCATTT
>WEIU01024410.1:19133-33047 GCA_013389925.1 Aegithalos caudatus
TAAACTATTATTTGTTACCAATTTGTACAAAATGGATCCATTAAATTTTTTGATTAATTAACCCGTTCGATGGACGTTTCTGTAAATAATCTCCTCACTTTTCCCCCTTTCTGCATATAAATACATATATATATATTTCCTCCCCCCACCCAGTAGTCGCTAATAAAGAAAGGCCCAGGGGGGTGCGATGATTGACTGTCCATTTTAGCTCCCACTGGTAATGACTCCTAATACCTAAACATCCCGTCCCCACCCAGAGTGCGGCTCCTGTTGAACCGTGGGCGCTGGAGCTCCCGGGGGGGGCGGTTCTGGCGGGGTGGGGGGAGAGCATTCTCTGACGTCACGGCCAGGGCGGGGGCCGGGCAGCCCCCGGTAGCACCGGGACCTGGGGCCTCTGCTCCGCCGCTCTGCCCCGCCAACAGCCCCGAGGAGAATCCAACCGCTCCCACAACGCGGCTTTAGCATCTCCATCCTGTCCCAGAGTCCCAAACCTACAGGGTTCACTGCACTGGTTCAGAGAAAGAAGGGAGGGGGGTAAAAAATAAACAAACCCCAAAATAAATAAACAAACCTCTCCACTGGGGTAGCTTGAAACTTCCGAATGGTGCCGTTTTAATTACTTTAATGATGTTTAAGAATACCAGATAGTATGGGCAAATAAATAGCATAGGCTGCTGGAGAGGGTTTCTATGGCTCGTGGAGAGCAGACAGAAGGCTGCTGTAACCGCATCCTCTGGTGTCTGACAGATCACCTCCGCACCCAGGTGACTGGGTTACCGTGTGTGTACAACTGTACACGCGCATATACACACGTGTATGTTAATACAGAGAAATATAAAAACTACGGGAAAATAAATAGCCGGCCGGTGACTAAAAACAATCCGATGCCCATTGCTTTCCTTACTTACACACCCGTATTTTTCTCTCAAGGCACCAAGTCGGCGTTCCTTTCTCTATTCGCCCAAATTCAACAATTTTTTTTTTTGTATTTAAACACCACGGACAGTGACAACAGCATGTCGCTAACGGTAATACACTCAGGGAATCAGCTAGGTGAGAGAAATGTGTGAAAGAGGAACCTAAACAGGGGACAATTGTGCCCCTCTCCAGCCCCCGAAACTTGTGGCATGGAAATCGAAAAGTGCAGAAGCCAGATGCGGGTAGGGAGGATGTTCCCATCGTGTCCTGAGATCTGTTTATTTCTTTATTTCTCTATTTACAGCAGTATTTGGTTGTGCAGGCTAATCACCTTTAATTTTTCATTTGCTTGTTACAGATGTCTACCCCGTTGCTCTCAAGGTAATCTAGACAGACGCAGCTGAAAGCCTGAATCTTATGCCTTAGACATCAAAGCAAGCTCGCACAAAGAAGTATTTCTTCACAACGGTGAATCTTCATGGTAAGTTAGGATTTCTATGGCAATAGGCAAGTCATACTTAAATAGTGAAAGGCGAAGTCTGGAGCCCGTCCAGTCTTTTCATTAAGGACATAATATTTACGTCTAACAGGCCCTTTTTCTTGTGTATACAAGTATATATTTTTGTTTGACGTGAACTAAATCATTTTCATTTAATTTCCGGTAAACAAAACCCACGCGAACAGGGCACTTGTTCCAGACCATAATAAAAATGGATAAGACTGTCAGGAAGAAAAGGCCCGCTTGAACCGTCGCCTCAGCTCACTTTTGTTTCTGCTTTCTGCCAGGATCAGAGAATGCATTTGGGATTTGAGGGCGAGTTTCTAAAGGCAAGGAAATGGTTTTTAAGGGGGGAAAGAAAAGGAGAAAGGTCTAATCAAGCTCGGGTTGTTCAAAGGGCCTGATTTTGGGGTTGAAAGTGTGAGTTTTATGGTGCATCAGCATGCCACGTTAGGATCGCTATGGTAATGAGGAGAGCAATAGCAAGCGGCCTTCAAAGGAGGCACACTCCATTTGAGACAGTCTATTAAGATACATTTGCACTGACCTTTGGTTTCATGCTAGCTTAATACACTCAATCTGCTCCCCGCTAGAGATAGACTTCCTCCACCTAATGCACTTCGGCGGAACTGGGTTTTGCTGGGCTTTGCCCTCCCCCCGGAGCGGGCTCCGTTCCGAAGCTGTAGCCCTTCTTTCCTTCTCCCCAAAAAGGGACTGCCGGCCCCCCAAGCTCGGCGGCAGCTCCCGCCCGCTGCCCCAGCCTTTCTGACCAGCTTCTAGCGGCAAAACCGGCCCACAAAGCCCGAGAATTGTTTCCCTTTCCTCCCCACCAAACGGGAGAAGGGAAGATAGGATGGGGACTGGAAGATCCCCGTCCTTGTGCTGCCCCTGTCTCAGGGAGTAGGTGTCCCGACCTGGAAAGCGAGGTGAGGTCCGGGGGCAGATGGCCGTACCCCCTTCCCACTCCGCCCGGTGCCGCTGTCGCTGCTCGGCAGCGAGCGGAGGCTCCGCGGTGCGGGAGAACTTGACACCCGCATGGACGGGGCCATGGGCGCTGGGCCATGGGCCCGGGAAAGTTAGAAGTCCATGTTCCAGTAATTGTCTTGTTGTTTATTTTATCCAAGTACCCTAGTGAATAGGGGAAAAATAAACACGGGGAAAAAAAATTCAAACAGTTGAGTCGTCTTTAGTGCCAGCCCTTGTGGTTGAATAAAAAGGATGGTCCAATTTCTATTGAGCTGAGAAATCTTTGAAGTGGGAGTTATTATCTGAGAAATTCCTGCTCGTCGTCCTAACAACGCTGATGAAACGTAAAAGGTTCTTTGTCAGCGATTTGTTCTCCTCTCTGTCAAACTCACCCTGCCCGTTAGCTTTAAACCGTTTCTAAAGAGATAAAATCAAACTTTTAAAGATAACTTTAGGGGCCCAGAGGGTGCAGAAAATACCAAACTATCGAATCCCGTGTATAGACATACATCTGGATATATGTGGCTGTGTCTGCGTGAAACTCTGACTGTGTACAGATGTCCATAGATGTCTGTATGACCTTACAGTTCGAAAGTTGAAATTATGTCCGTTGTTTTTGCATTTCATCCTCCAAACTTTTCCGTCTAATAAATTATTTCTACACACACTCTGCACGGAATGCGATTCTTGGGCGAAGGCAGAAATGTTGGGTTTCATTAGCACCACTTTGTGACCAACAAATGTTTTCATTCCAGTAGAGTGAAAGCAAGAGTGTAGACATAGAGTAAATTCTTTGATCATTTAACAGTCCGAATACCTATCAAGCATGTATATACTGCAATGTATCGAAGTTGTTAATGCATTCAAAGTGATGGCTTCCATATGCTCTCATGTTTTATTGTCTGTACGTGTAAGGATAGTCGAACTGCATCCCTTTTGTATCTTCATTTTATAAACATAACGGTGTTGTACTGAAATGATTCCCTGATCAAGTTTTATTTAGTAGTTTCTCACTGGATATCATGCAATGCCCTGTTCGGAATATGAATTCCTTGAAGTTGTAACTCATCAGTGTACTTCTGTTTTTGTTGTTAAAGAATTATCTGAGCCCAATCCTGCCATTCTAAGCCAAACCATTAATTTAATGGAACCTTTTCTGGGTAAAGACAGAGTCAAATTAGAGTGGAGTGGGTATTACTATTATTATTGTTTTTTGGTTTGTTTTGTCTTGTCATATTTATGGGAAAATCTAGTACATTCTTTGTGACCTGTACAGAGAAGAAGCCTCTGAAAAATGTAGCTTGCAGAAAAACATTTACAATGTTGGTATGCTGTATCTCTTTCCAGACTTCTTATATTCCTTATTTTGCTTTATCATGTGTTTGGCAATGAAGGAATGTTCTGTTGTGTGCTTGAACATACTATTTATTTTTAATATTTGGAATTTTTTTTACAATAAATATTTATAAGTATTTCATTTCTATGGCTATTTTTACAAATGCGCACTTTTAAAATATGTATTTGTACTGATAATACCGAGCCATTCCTAAAATACTGTGTAATCAACCTTCTCTTTCTGTTGGTTTTTATATTAGTTGAAAAAAAAAAAATATGCCCAAACCTCTGTACTATTAATGTGGTGTACAATCAAGTATTAATGAGTGGGGTTTTTTGTTGGTCTTTAACCTTTTTTAATGTTAATCGTTTTAGGTTGGCATTTCCATTAAAAGAACAAAACAAAACAAACCCCTTCCTTGGCTTCGTTTCTGAGACAACATTTTTCAGATCGCAGACTTCAAACCAATGTACTTTAATCATTGACCAAGGTGCAGAAGCAGAGCCCGGTGTCACCCAGGTGGAGCCGTGTCCCTCTGGGGGGTGGGTGCGTGTCCCGGTTACCTCCGCAGGGCACCCCTGGCTGCTCACGGGCACCGTGCGACTCTGGGGACACTAACACTGGGATGCTGGGCACCAACACTCGGGGGATTGGCCGGAGTTTTCAGCGGGGCCACCCCGAAAGGCTGCTGCTCCCCTCTGCCCGAAGGGTGGTTGTTTCGCAGGATGCAAGTGTTCTTTTGAAGAATTTCCCCCCACTCCAGAATGGGTCCCCGTCACAGCAAAAAAAAAACCCCTTTTTAATAAGGTTCCTAGGAGGATTTAGGGCGTTTTATTTCTTTTCTTTTTTTTTAAGAGAGGGAATACTTTCGCCAGCTAAAGTAATCTGAAAGTAAGCCTTCTTTGCTTTGCGCGTTCTCCTAATCGATGTTAAAGCGTTCCAGGGTTTCGCAGTTCCCGAACGTGCTCCGAGCTCCCTTGGCATGGCAAACTCCAGCTTCGCTGTTTGCTGGGATGCAGCAGCCTCGGGCACGCCGCGGCCCGGACCCGGCGGGCGCCTCGCGCATGCGCTGCCTTCATTCCTCTTAGAAAAGGAAAACTTGAAAGAAGTTGCCTAACACAGAGAGATGACAAAAAGTTGGCTTTAGCTGCCAGGAATATTGTCAATAGAGAATGCATTTGACTACATGAAGGGAGAGAGAGAAAGAAAGAAAATAATTTAAGAAATAATAGAATTCGAGAAAAAGAAACGAAGGAAAACATTTTTGCTGGTCTGTAAAAGACAAAAACTGGCCCATAAAGGAAAGGAGGGCTAACAGTACATGCTAATTAAAGAATACAATTCTATGGTCTATAATGATTGAGCGAAGACATGTACTTATTACACTTGACTGTCAACAAGGGAAGGAATGTCCCCTCAGACAACATGGTGAGAGACGTGTGGGCATTATTAGTGGCCCTTTTATAGACATTGCCTTTTCTTTCTCAATGCTGACAAACCATTTTGGAGGGAACCATCCCCTGTTGCTTCCTATCATCGATCCCCATGCAAGGCCCTGCATTGTGCAAGTGCATTAATTAAAGACCATTCATTTAACAAAAGCACATTGTATGTTCAGGAAAGGAAGATTAGAAATATGAATCAGTAACCGAGACCCGTTTCCGCCACCTTACCGGGAGAAGTGGAGGGGAAGGAGATGCAGCGTGCGGTTAAACCCTCTGCACCTCCCGGACGGAGCGGGGCTCAACTCTGGTTGGGCTTTTTGGGAGAGAAATCCTGAAACTGATGACAATTGAAAACAACAACAACAACAAAAATAAAGGTTGTCAAGTGTCTCTGTGGGTGCCGGATTGCTCGACCCTGTTGGGCGCCTCGCCAGCAGCCCGTTCCAAGGGGCCGCCCGGCCCGGAACGGCCCGGCTCGGTCCGGTGCCCCTTCCCGGGGCCGGGCCCCCCCAGCCGGGAGCGATCGTGTCCGGGGCTGGTGTGCGTGTGCACACACATCCCCGCACACATTTGTTATGTCAAAGGGTTTTCTCCGGCTGCACAGACAAGCACACGGACCTGCGTCCAACCCTCCCCACCCCTGCGCTGCCCAGATTTTTGCGGTCCGAAGGAAAAACCATCTGGTGCCCCAAAGCCGATCGCGACACAAACGAGGCTTATCGTGAGGAGGTAGAAGGAATACACAGGGAGAAGGAGGTTATGAGGGAGCGGGGGAAGGACAGAAGACGGATTCCCAGTATCATCCACATGACTTGCTAAGCGGCTCCGGCTCCTCTAAAACCTCTGGGCCATATGTTAGTTTATTTACACCCTTTGTCTTTTCGTGTGTCGCCTAGTGAAATAATATTCCTGGGATATAAATGACAGTAAGCTACAGTAAACAAACAAGGGCAGCGCCTGCTAAAGCGATATGTAACATTTCTGAGTTTCCAACAGGGTATGTCGTTCCCATGGTTATAATGGGGCCAGAATAGCAATTAAAGCTTTTAGTTAAAGCCCCTAGATTTTTAATGCTGAATGACACGTTGACTCCATTTTCTCATAGATGATTCAGAGTTTTTTGCAGGATTACACTATGGGAGGAGAAGGAGGGGGAAGGACATAAGTCACCGCAAAAGCAATTCTTTAACAGTTAAAAAAAAAAAAAGGTACAACAGACTAAGGTGTTCTTAATGATGGAAACACCTCAGAGAAACCTCTGCAACTTCCCGTGAGGCTGACTTTATTATCAACTTCTTCTCCATTTGGTCCCACCCCGCTCCGAGGCCAGGACCACCCTGGCTCCTTTGGATCAGGCGCCGAGACCCCGCGGAAGTGCAGAAGGTGCGGGCAGCAGCTCCGGCGTTTCAAAATCCTTGCATCAACTTCGTTTTCTTTTTCGTCATGGGGCAGCCAACCTCATGGCCGGGCTGGAGCTCACCGGTCTACAAGAAAACCTTATTCCTAAAATAAATAGGACGCTCTAAGAGATCGACAGCTTTTTTTTTTTCTTTCCCCCTAGTCAATGTTACTCAGAGGATCGGCTCAATACTGCCGCAAAACCCGTCCCAGGGTCACTGCGGGCTGCCTGGACCGGGGAGGGCACCCCGGGGGTCGGGCTGAGCCCCGGCAGCGGGAGCCGGGCCGAGGGAGCCCCGGGCCAGCAGCTCCCTCTTGTCCCCTTGCCTCCCCCGCCTCGCTGCTGCCCCTGAGGGTACCTGCTACAGCACGCCCTGAAAATCAGACAAAAGCGCGGGCACCGNTGATTGCTGGGAGCTGAGGTAGCGCAGGGTCCGCCCCCCCCCCCCCCCCCCCCCCCCCCCCCAAGCTGTTTCGGGAAGACACACAGAAAAATTAGTCTTCAACTTTTGACTGGTCAAAGTTGCTGGTCTAAATTATCCTCTGCCCTGGGTGCGGGCAACAGTGAAGCGACGTGAGCTTCCCTGCTCCAGCGCCTGCTCCCGCGAGCGGAGGGAAACAGGGTGCATCTGAACTTGGGCACAACTGGGCTGCCCGCCCGCAGCCCTCCCTCCTCCCTCGTCACGGGGAGTCCCGGAGTGGGGAGTCAAAGGGAGGTTTCGAGGGGGGAGGTTTTGTTATCCCTACCTGAGGACAGATTAATCCTCGCATATACTTGATAAAGATGAAGATCTTGCTGGGAGGAAGAGGGGAAAAAAACGGGTAGGAAAAGAAAGGAATCGCTGGATTGTTATTGTCTAGAAAACAGGCCACCTTAAAAAACCTGTTGTAGAAATACAGAGAGTCCTTTAAGTGTGAAATATCATTTCATTGTAAATAGTCAAAAAAGAGTCGGTAATCCAACTTCCGGAAACTGTTCTGAATTATTTCAGCAGACTCTTTTAAAAGAGGATTAGCAGGGCTTTAGGGGCAAAATCCTTCTGTTTTATTCAATCTCTGATTTTATGTTATAATTACTAGATGTAAAGACTCGCGAATTAGTATGCAGGCGTCGTTCAGACATTATGCAGGTGCTATTCTAATCATTCAGCTTTTTAATTAAGGAACGAGGTAAGAAAACAGAACCATAAAAACACTTTTGTGAGAGCTGAGAAAATCGTGAGCGACTGCATGAATAAAGCCTTTATACCTTATCCTGACAGGTCAGACACCAATTGCCTGACTTACGACCTTTTCTTGCTGAAACAATGGTTAACAGCTTTCTCACCTTGTTCCCATTATAGCCTTTATTCTCGCAGAGAATTTATGGAAATAGCCCTAAAATGCTTACACTAAAGAGGGAGATGCAAAAAGGTATTGCAATTTTAATTGGTGCGTGTCGCGTACAAAGATACTTTAATTCGGGTCGTTCGGGAATTGAGGCACTCGGCTCGGCACGAGGATTTGGGTAGATCGAAACGGTTTGAAGAATAAAATTCTCCTTCAGAAGAGGAGGGGACACAAACAAACAAACAAACAAAAAAGCCACCCAAAGTTGCCGGAATGCCCGGACGGCCGCCGCGTCTGGGACGGCGCCGGCTCCCCCTTTGTTCAGCGCATCAGAAGGCATCGCGTTCCTTGGTCCCGCGATGCAAACTTAAAGCCTTTGTGGGGCTTTGTTATTATTATTTAATTTCTTTCCCTTGCCTTCCTCCTCTCCCCTCCTCTCCACCCTCCCCACGCCTGGCACGACTGCATCACGTGTATTAACATATGAATGAAACAACCACAGCCAATGCACTTAAGGTAATACCTATGCTCCGTTCTCGCCTGATTATCTTTTTATAGAAAGTTACATTAACTAATGACATTTACATAAATATGAATAATTAGTAAGGTAAGTAATTCTACTCCGACGGGGGAAGGCGGAGTAAGGAAGAGCCTGAGACCTAAGCCAAATTTTCGTCTCCGTAGACCTGGACCCTGCTTCGCCCTGGCACTGGACAGGAGGCATGGAGTCCTCTGAGGGGAGGAGGAGAACTGTCACGTTTATATTGTTCTCCCTCTCTCTCTCTTTTTTTTTTTTTTTTTTTTTTTTTTTTTTTTTTTTTTTTTTTTTTTTCCTCCCTAATGCGAAACTTTTCTCTTCTGCCTCTCTTTTATCTCCCCTCCAGACCTCCAGTTCTGAGCAGAGTTCAGTGGCTGTAAATGATAGGTTCCCAAAAGCATCAATCCGCGCTCCTCTAGTACTTGGCCGAGAACAATGCAAGTATTAGGATATCAGCAGCACTCGAAATGATCACGCGTTAAATTATTTTGCTTTCACGGATGAGGGGGCTTTTTTCCAATGTAAATCAAGCGCTTTAGTTATTAAGTCTGAACACTAATCTCCAACAACCTTTACATAATGTGGCAGAATGTGCCACACCACTTCGCACCTGCACTCTGAATAGAGCCGCCTTTTCAATGTAAGACACGCTTGTTGCCCCTGGGCTCCAAAGGAGTTGTGTGAATAAGTCAAGCTTTTTGAATACCCCTACTCGCTTTCTCTTCCTCCTTTGATCACAGAAAATGTCTTCTAATTTGTCCTTTTTCATTGTAACAACGTTTTCAAGTCTCTTTTTATTTTCCAAACCACATATTTATAAAGAACATAAATCGCCCCAGAAAACAAAAGTTCTCTCCTCGCCAACTGGCCGAGTAGCCTATGACTACTTTGTTATTCACAAGGAGAAGGGGGGAAACAAAGTTCTCGCAAAGACTGTTGCTTCTCGAGTTTGTCCTAAACAAACGTTTAACTTTGGGACAGGACGCGGGGGGAGAAACATGTTCGTTTCCTTCAAAAATAAGGGCAGGTCCATTTGCCTTGGGGATCTGCTTGCTGCTCTCCCCAGGCTGGTGGGCAGCTGCGTTTCAACCTTCTACCGGCGATAAATGGCGAGGAGGAGGCCAGAAGGGACCGGTGTCTCTCTTTGACCACTCGAGTGACTGAAGCCTCCGCCAACTTCCTGAGCCCATCGAACAGCTCAGGGCGAAGCCAGCTGTAGTGAGCGGGTTTGCACGCATTCATTCTTAGCTGAACTGCCTACTTCAACGACCTTCGAGGATAATGAACTCGAATTTATAAATCTGAGAAAGATGCCAAAGTTAATAGGGAGCGGAACCGCTGGAAAAAAAGCCGCTGGGCCCCTTTCTCTCCTACCCCGCCATCTCCCCTACACTATTTTTCCGTCGAGGAGTGGGGCAGCGGCTGCCCCGGCCCCGAGTGCGCCGTGCCCGGCCCGGTGGCTCCAGGCTGCCCTGCCCGCCCCGCAGCCCCGCATCAGCTGCGGGAGCAGAGGCGAGAGCCCAGCAGGGATTCCGCCCCCTGCTTCCACCTCAGCCCTTTCTCAGACATCTCCGAGGTGCTTTGCCCGAGTGTGTGCTAAGGAGCAGTAGGTTAATGGCATTTTAGTGAAGTTGCTCTCTCTGCAGGCTAAGCCCAACCTAGGAGTTTCTCACTCCTCCTTCTCACAGACGGGTTTCCGGACGACTCTTTAACATCCCTATTCATTAGCACGTTAATCAAGGCTGTAATCCCAGCGAAGAGGTGCCTGTGCATTCCTGCTGCAGCTAAAGCCGCCTCTCGAGCGTGCACCTATGTGCAGCACTGCGCTCCCCCCTCCGACGGGTGCTTCCACCGAGAGGCTGTTTCCTTACATTACCGTAGGCTCCGGGTAAGAAAACTAACAAACCCTTCTAATACAGTTTAAAACACTTTGATGTCTTGCCAAGAAACACACTTCCTTCAAGAGACAAGTCAACATTTGTTTTTCACATTAAATGGCGTTTAGTTGCCACTGAAAAAATGATGCTGAAGGACCACTTTTTAATTCGATGTATAACAACCGCGGGGGTCTAAGAGAAAATAACGGCGAAAGCTATAGACACAAATAACTAAATTACCAAAACGTTAGTATATCTCCTAGGTTCATTAATATGTAACAGACTCCCCAGTTAATCTCCAAAAGCCAGTGTTCCCCCTCTAAAATAGCACTCTGGGACGAATTGTACAGGAGATCAATCACTGCTAATGCAGTAAGGTTTACTGCAAGGGGGGAAAAAGCTATTTACACCTTCAAATAGAAGCTTTTGAGATTTAAGAGTAAGGGTCATACATCACCAAGAATAAATGATTATGAATTGGTAAACGCGCCCTCCAGCCATTAGCTATGCGACGCGATTTATCATTTCTGGGTGTTTTTCTTTTTAAAATCATCTGGCTGTTTGAAAAGAAAAGCATGACGGAGAAAAAAACACCGCGGGAAAGTTTGTTTTTGCATATACTATAAGTCATCAAAACATGGCTATTCAGAAATAAACGGGGTCACTTATGAACTGCTTAACGAGAGACAATAAAGCCCTTTCATTGAACGCTTTTATGACTCGGGGATCGGTGGGCTTCTCCCAGCCCAGCCTCCGGCCGTCTCTGCCTTTTCTCCTCCTTTCGTTGTAAGTTACAAACCCGCGAGTGTTGTAAGAAATCATTTGCGACCTGAAAGAAAAAAAAAATTAAAACAAAACCAAACCAAACCCACAAAGGTTGCCAGTGTCGACGGGCACATATTGAACTTAAACTACAGAAGACATTTTGCCAGTTTTGAACAATTGCTAGTCTTTATCCAAGATGGTCAGAAATAGCCGTGTGAGGACTGGACGGGGAGGACCTGCCCTAGAAGTGAGATGGTGGGACAGGAGACCTCTTGTTCCTTGTCTCCATGAGGAAAAGAGGAAAAAAAAAAAAAAAAAAAAAAAAAAAAAAAAAAAAAAAAAAAGAGGGCTAGTTTGAGTGGAAAACCTTGCCTCGCGGGTCTGTGGAAGCCAGCTCAGCCCGTCTGGCGATATCTAGATATTCTTGTGTGTGCGTAGTTGACTCCTTATTTTTTAAACTATCATAATTTAAACTGTTTTATTTTGCAACGCCAAATAAACCTTTTTCCACTTAGACTCTGCTCAGGGCGGTGGGAATGTTGTTCATCAAATGAAATAATTTGTAATAAAACACATACTTCAGAGATGGGAAAGAATGACAGCGTGCTGCCGAAGGGCGGGGAGAGGAGAGCTGGCGGCCCCCCGCCCCGGCTGCTGGGGGCCGGGGGCCGATTCCCCAGGCCGGGCAGCTCCCTACAGCCCCCAGCTTGGGACAGGCACCGGCGTCTGCCGTCGGGGGGACAGCCGGGACACCCGATGGAGAGAGGGAGAGCAACAAAGGAGGTTCTGGAGGGGAAGTCACCTGCCATCTCCTCGAAACCTTTCACTCCCTCAACAGCTGAGCGCCAGTCCAGGTGCGAGGTGCTGGCTGTGCACAGGGAGGACGTCGAGGGCACCTCTCCGGAACGCTCTCTGGACATGGCCCTCAGAAACCTTGGGGAGACCCTGCAGGCCTCTGGCAGAGGTGTGCTCGGACCTCCGCCCGGGAGGGCCTCCGGGGAAAATACACAGTTCCCTAAAGTCTTACATCCCGCTGCCCCGGTACGTCGGGTTTTAATCGTGACAAGTGCCTGTTTTCTTAGGGCAAGAGATTTAATATATCTGGTGAAAGGGTCTGTGGCAGTGAGGCTCACAGCAGGTAAGCCGCTCTGCTAGGAGGCTTTTTAGTCCCACTTCTAACACTCCTAACATATTTGCAAGATTTGGGAATAAAGCGCCTTGGTTTTAGTCTCGAGGACGAGCTGAGATTTCTGGTTTGTTTTACAAGCTCGTTACAGTCACATTTGGCCAACGGGCACTGTTTTATGTAAAGACAAAGACACAGAGCCCATTCTGGGAAATGCGGGGCTTTTAGAAAACTCTGCTCCGTGCCTTATTGTCTACTGGGTGGCTTGGGGAAAAAAAACCGCTCAAACACAAAACCCAAACTCAAGGCAGTTGCACGCGATGGGTTGCAAACCCTCCGAGTGCAAATACCTTGGAGGCACATGGAGACATTTGTCGGGGGATGCTGTCCCCTGGCATCTCCTGAGCATCTCCCTGCTCTCCACGGTAAGCACTGAAGCGCTCCTGTGCCAGCCGGGGACGGAGGTGGCGCAGGTCCCATCCAGGCCACCCTGTGCCCCTCGCCACCTCAACAGTGGCCACCTCGCCGTGGGCTTCACTGGGGCGTGAGCAAGTGTGCGCTGTGCAGAGAAGCGAGGGGACAGTGGAAAGCTCTCCCGGGTGCAGCCGGTGAGATGCNGCGCCTGCTGCCCCCTCTCTCTCCGAGGAGTGATAATAAACTCGCAATTCGCCTTTGTCACAGGAGAGCAAAGGGAGGCCGTTCCCTGACTCCCCGGGGTCCTCACTGGAACGTCCACTCCTTGGTCCACTTAAGAGAACTGGGGCGCAAGACGTTTTGCTCAAAAATCCTCTTTCCGTTTTAGAAGCCTCTCTCACAACCCAAAGGAAGGAAAAAAAATAATAGTCTGAGATGATCTAGTTCTTCGGAATAGATGAAATTGTTTCCTTGAATATCTAATGTTGCAATTCCAGTTCGAAGTACACCCATTTCCTCTTTATTACATCATTCTGCATTTTATTTCTATGATTTTATGTTTTACTGCTGTTCCTGCAAAAGTCTATATTTTCAGCGTTATAGAAAGTCTCTGAAGATCCATAAGATTATTATTTATCTGACTTTCTGTGTCTCCGAGTGGTGTATACATTATATAATTGCCTTAAAATGTTTTCATAAATTACATTCAGAAATGTGTCATAGTAAATTACCTTTGTAATAAAATGTAAAAAATGCAAATGGCTGTTGTCTTTATTACGTTTTAAACCATTGGTTTATCTGCACTATTTCACTTGTCAGTTGCACAATATGTTGTATAAAGGGAAAGCACAGTTTGATAACAGATAGATGGAACCTCGTGTGTAATCTAGCAGGCACGTACAGTTTGGGTCATTTCCTTATCTCCCGCAGAAAAGACATTATCCCCCTCATATTTACATACTTTTCAATATTTGTCAAACAATCATAAATTATAAATTAATGAAATGTTCGACAGTCTTCAGAGATCAGGCTAATGAAGACATTTACCTTTTTGGTGATTTGGATTCTCATCTTTGTAAGTTTAATGACATTTAGACTCTCACGGTTTATTAGGCTTTATTAGATTTGTCCTTCACTCCTGCTGTCATTCAGATGTCTCTGCATAAACATCACCTGCTTCAGGTACAAGAACAAATCGTCTTCTTCCTCTGGAGCAGCAGCGACACCACGCCTGGGCGCGGAGCGGGGCCCGGGGCCGGCACAGGCCGTGCGCTGCCATCCTCGCCCGCCACCCCGGCCCGCT
>WEIU01024410.1:54826-80125 GCA_013389925.1 Aegithalos caudatus
TTTTTTTTTTTTTTTTTTTAATTTCATTTGGTGGATAAATAGCCTTATACGACAATAAAGAGGACAATCTGGTGTGCTGTCACCTGTGAAAAAAATGGCAGACTAAAATGTGATATAGGATTGTACTCCATGTAGCTGGGAGCAGGATTTCTTAACATCTTTATTACCACCTGTCATAAGTTATTTAATGAAATTATCTGAACCTGTTCACTGCTAAAATAAATTTAAAAAACCCAAACAAACAAAAAACAAAACAAACAAACAAAAAACCCCCCAAAAACAAAAACAAAACAAAAAAAAAACCCAAAAAAAACCCCCAAAAAAACCCCAAAAAACAAAACAAAACCCAAAAAACAAAAAAAAACCCAAAAAACCAAAACACAAATTTTGAGAATCCAAACAAAAAAGCCAGCAGAGTTCCTGGATCATCCACTTTTAGCCAATTTAAAAGAGTCATGAGGTGTAGGAATTCAGCAAAGAACTTTTTATTTTTACAATCATTGTCTCAGGTCTATGTACGCCACAGATTTAACCAAAAGTAACCCTTGCAAATCCTGCAGTCCCTGCAGAATCTTGTGGTGAGGTGCATTTGTGCAGATGTTTTCTGAGTGCCCTGGTTCTGTGCCACGTGAAGCTGAGGTGGCTGGAAGGGTGTGGGTGCCACATCTGCTTCCAGTGAAGACCTGGAGATGCTTGTCCTGCAAGGGCTGCTTCCCTTTGCTCTTTGAAGCACATCTGAGACAGATGGGAGGGAGTTCTGCTGGGTGAGGAGGGAAAGTGGCTGGCAGCTGTGTTGTAGGGACACGACTTTACTGGTTGCTCCCTTGAAACGCTTTCCTCCAGCAGCTGTGGCTCTGGGTGCAATGGTTTAATTTCAAACAAGCAAGTTTGTTAGTAATGTAATGCCTGGGCATTTTGTGGTGTTCTCTACAGCCCAGACTGGCAGGCCTGTTCTTTACTCTCTGGGGCAGTGACAAAGCAAAAGGTCTTTTCTACACAGCAAGGTCCTAAAAGGATTTCATTGGGAATTCCCTTACTTCATACCCTTTGGCTGTTCAATGAATTCTTACTTGACTTTTTCTTGTCATACATTCAGCACTTTTAGGGAGAGGGGAACACACCTTTGTTCCCTAGGAAAAGGCTTTTTTTTTTTTTTTTTTGTTTTAATTTAAATTTCCTCCCTTCCACTGTTGTCTTTCTTAAACCTTAAAGGTAATTTCCTGGTTACAAAGTGTGTTCTTTGGTGTGCCCTAAGATAGGCTTGCTTTGCTATGGTGAAAGACTGGGGGTTTGATTTAGTTATTCTTGCTTTGGCTTGCACAGGCTTTTTGAGCATTATTGATTGTATCATTCATCTCATTACATCAGATGGCAAATTTTTTTCCTGAACAGTGGCTATATACAGAGGCAAGGAGATAAATTTCCTGACCAAAGATGTCTGATATTCTAGGGATTTTCTAGAGGCCTCTAATTTCAGATAATTGTCACACTGGAGAACAACAAGGACCTTGGCAGACTTCAGTTTTATGTGTAGCAGAGAAAAAAAATTGAGCCTCTAGATATGATATGTCTGGCCTAATTCTGGTATGGTTCAGTGAGCTGTGCAGTGTTCTGCTTGATTTACCTCAGTGTAAACAGTGTTTGATCTCCTCTCCCAGGCTGGTCTGGTCCCCCCTCCTTAAGTAAGGAAGTCAGGAGAAGTTTTGATCCCTATAGTCAGAGCAGTGGCCTGGCCTCCCACAACTTGTTTTATTTGAGGGCCTCCTCAGCCAAATCTCTTGTGTTCAATTGGATGCTGCTGCTTCCAGGATGTGCTGTTTGTGTTCACCCTGCTGTGCTGGCACTTCTCTGCAAGCCTTTAGTATGTCTGTGGTGCTACAAGTACCCCAAGATGTATGGATAGCCTTTGCCACAGTTTGCTTGAATTCCTTCTTTATTTTTAATGGGTTACACAGATCTGATAATCTAATGTTTGTTTTCATCTAGATCATAGACCCCGGTGCCCCTCTTGGCTGTTTGCTTGTTTGTGTGTGTGTGTGCAAAGTGCAGAGTTTTGTAGAAATTCAGTATTGCAGGAAGAAAATACCTTTCAGATGTACTTTACCCTGGGAAAAAAAGAAATCTCATTTTCCAACATTATGCATAGTTATGGTATTCTGATTTAATTACATACAGAATAAATATAACATAGACCCCAAACTGGTGAGATCAGCTTTCAATCACAGCAGGCCATAAGCTCTAGTAATTAACCATACCTCCACAAACCATCCCTGCTAATAAATCCAGGGAAAAAAGAACACAGCAGAGGAAGAAAAGGAGAAATGAAAAAGACAAGATTTTATAGCAAGGGGCCAAACAGCACCCTGATGGATACACAATACATCCCTCAGAAAACATTTGTTTTCCAGAGGGAGGTGCCTGAAGCTGGGGCTCTGGAGCTCTTCCTTTGGGGTGCAGGGGCTGAGCAGGGAGGCTGTGGTGGCTCTGCTCCCTGAGCCCCTCGGGGAGCCTGGAGAGGGGAGGTACCAGGGGACCCCCAGCTGGAGGGAGCAGTGGGAAAACTTCCTTGTGGAGGAGCTGGCTCCAGGTGAGCTCAGGGCTGTTCTGACCCAGTGGGGGATGGCAGCACCATTGCAACCCTGAGTCAAGAGCCCAAGGGTAGATGTGGATTGTCCTCTCCCGTGTGGATTGGTAGGGCTTCACATGGATCATTGCTGCTGCTTTTTAGTGATGCTTGAAATTTTCCACTCTGCTTCTGATGTGGCACGTGCAGCCCTTGAAAGTTCCCAAACTAGAGTCTTAACAAAAGAGATATAAAGCAGGGAGTCATTCTTCAGTTAAAAACAAACAAAATTAAACACATTCTAAATGAAACAATGGGAATTGTAGAAAGATCACCTGTTTCATTTCAGTCAGGCCCCCAGAGATATTAAACACACTTACTTCACAGACTTAATTGCCTCAGGATGAGGCAATCCTGTATATCTTTTTTAGAACCATTAATAACCTACTTCACCTGATTGCAGCAAGTATTTTATTAGAGGATTTGTCAAATGGTAAATGCAAGGACTTTATGCACAGATAAACAACAAAAATTGACCAAATTTAGCCTCCACTTACAGCTAAAGCTCATTTTTATTTTAATCTTCCATTTAATTTGAAACTTAATAGCTTTTCAAAAATTAAACCTACGTGATTTTCCTACAACACTTATTTTGATTAAATCAAATATGCTCATTTGTACAATACTCAGTGCCTTATTGAGCATTGTTGAATATGTGCAATTTTATATTAGCTCTTTTTATTCATGACATGACATAGAAGAAAGCAGAAATTCTAGAAAGAGAATGAAAAACTAGCCATCCACAATTTATATTTGTGTTTAACATGTGTTTATTTGCAAGCACAGAATGCTGCCCTTCAGAAGAATCCAAGGCATGCACACAATTGAAATGCCTCATTGCCTGGATGGTAGGAAAGGGTCTCCACATTTTAGGGTGTCTTGGTGAGAAGATAAAACCATGGAGTGGTGGTGGACAGAGCAGGAAACACGTTTGTGAGCAGGGGGAGGTTGCTGCTGTGTGACATCCAGCCCTCCTGGCAGTGCTGAGAGGGGAGCAAACTGGTGGGAATCCAGAGGACAACAGCAAACAAAAGCAGGAAGTTAGCAAATGTCTCTTTCAATGAAAGGATGCAATAATTAGCTTTCTTTAGCATTAAAAGGTGGAGAATGAGTGGCATCATTTTTGTTTTGGGATGGAGAGGTAATAACAAAGAAAAGGCCATCCGTTCTTTAATTCTCTGTAGCTGTTATTCACTGGTATTTACAGAAGGTAAGATTAGGCTGGATATTAGAGAACGATTTCTAGCCGCTAGGATAGTGAAACATGGAACAGATTGCCTGGATATGCATAGAAATCTCCTTGATGGAAATTTGAAAAAGCAAGTCAGACCTCTGCTGTTTGTAGGTGTTTGGAGACAGGTCCATCCAGCTCTGGGGCCAGACTGGTGTGATGCTCTGCTCCTCAGCACTCTGCTCATGTGGCTCTGTCCTGGGGCAAGGTCAGGCAAACACGTATGCAACACAGCAGAGAGACTTTTCTGTGACATAGCAGGAGTGCATCTATTCTCAGTATGCCAGACACATTTCTGGCTGGGAGTTAAGGATGGGGAAGACATCAGTCTGTCTGCCCTGCTCTACAGAGCTCATACATTTTCTGCTGAAGCTACTTTTAACAGAATTTTGTATTATAAATGTACATTGCCAGGTTTATCTTACTTTTCTTAAAATAAACAAACCAGAAATCTAGCATGGCTTTGGCACCACCTTCCTCAATCCTAAATGTTTTAATCTAAAATACCACTGTGGTGCCTCAGAGTGTTTCAATGTCTCACATCACTACCCTTTGCATGATCGGTGCATCCTTCACAGATGCCAGAAACTCTGCAGCCAGAAACTCCCTGTTCTGTCTTCTGGTAGTGGCCAGAGTGGGAAAAGCAGAAATGGAAAAGAAAATGTGAAAGGGAAATAAAGTTTCTAGATGATGTGGCATTGCCTCTTCTTAGTCTCATTATTTTCCATTGAAATACATGCTACTGAAATAAAAAAAAAGGGCATAAAATATAGAAATATTCCTGTGACTATTAAAATCCATGTTCTGGTGTACCTGCAGATTCACAGAGAACTTTTTTGTGTACATTTGAATGGAAGCTCAAGAACAGGCTATCAGAAAGAAAGGAAATTTCCACTGCAGAAATATTATTTCTTTATGAGACACATTATGACTTACTCTACTGTCGTGTGCTGGTGACTTAAAGAACATTGTGGGAGATAAGGACTGATTATGAATTCTATGTTGGTGAAGATTAAAGATCCCCCTTAATTCCTGTTGAATTATTCTAAAAGGAAAATATCATGTTTCAGCAGTGGATTCTGGATATCTGCTTGCTCTTTGGCAGGGGAAGACAGAGATGGGCACTCTTCAACCTCAGGCTGTCTGTATTCTGAGGAGAGTGCACTGACAGTTCATCAGACAAGCTCACCCCTTTGACTAGCTGACCAAAGGAGGAATATATTTTCATGTACAAAATGCCCTTTAGCCCTAAGCCTCTCCTGAAGTGTCTAAATTGCAATTAGAAACCTAACCTCAGGCACTATTAATGCATTTTTTTTTCAAACCTACCTTTGTTTCATTAAAATAAGATGGGATATGTGCACTTACACTGCAAGGAGAACACGATGAAGAGGAGAAAATCAGCCTTTAATAATATTAGCTAATCATCAGTAAAAACTTATAAGCATTTGTATTTCAGTGATAAAAATCCAACTGGATACAGTGCAGGATAGTCCTTTGAGTCAACAGAAGCCAACTTGGCATGTGCTGCAGGTGGTCAGTTCTGCCCTGACTTTCTTGCAAATAAGCTTGTTCCTTCATTTTCTTCAGTAGGTTCTCTTAAAATCAAAGTGTTCTCGACATTCCCTTCCTAAGGAAGTGCCACACTCACTCACTCACTGCTGCCTGACTTGGGAGCACTTTGGGCTCTTTTTTACTTTCTAGCTGTTGGTGTTGTATCTTAACTGGGGGCACATCTTTGTAAAAACGATGGAAAACAGAGTTCTAAAGGGTCTGTAGGGAGGTTGTTTTGGTGTGCTTTGCTTACCAAGCTTCCAGCTCAACTTCCCTTGGTGGGTTGGATTTGAACTGGCTCCTTTTGGCTTTCAGTCTGATGGATGCTGCCTCCTAGGAACCCCAAATAGATAATTTCTTTAGCTGTGTGTTGAAATCAATCTGCTGCAGTCACTGGATGTTGAGGAGGGCTCAAGTTGGGTTAACCTGTGCTCTGTAAAGGCCAGTCCTTCCCATAGGGAAAGGAATGACTGGTTTCAGTACCTCTGCTGGACTTAAGAATGGAGTAGTGCCAAGCTGCTTGTCATTAGATGAAAACACAAGGCATTATGTGCATGTTTGGACAGAAAATTTCCAAGTAATTTATTACTTTTTTTTTTTAAGGTAAGAAAAAAAAATTAGAATATTTTATAGCAGCTCTGCAGAGAGGTTTTAGACTCTTGAGCTGTGGGCTTTTTTTATACTGTTTAAGACTAATTTTAGGTGATTTGTGTTCTATTTGGGTCTGGGCCCAAGGTATCAGTAAGAAACTTATCATTTTGCAGTGACACACAGCTCTCTGGAGACTTGGATTTCTACCAGAACATTAGCTTTGATTGAAAACTGGGTGTTTTCCTCACTTGAGACACTCGGTCTTGAAGTTATAGGACAGGAGAAGACCTTGAGAGGTGAGCCAGTCAATCCTCATTTCCCAACTATAGCTAAACCCATGTTTTAGCATTGGTGTTGGAATGTGTACAGGAGACAGCTTGGGAATGGGGAACGAGATCTGGAAAATAAATAGCATCAATTGATTTCCTAGTTTAGAATCAAGGAAAGGAGAGAGATTGGGATATGAAAACTGTAGCTTTAAATGACACTTTAATATGTATTTCTGTGCTTAAGGAAGCATGCTCTCAGGAGCCTCAACACAATACCAGTTGTAAATGAAATCTCTAAGAGCATCACTGTTCTTGCTACTTCACCCATCTAAGTTTTGAAGAACACCTTTCTCATGTTGTTGTGGTTGCTGCTCAGCTGATGACAGAAACTCTCTCTGTTATTACTTTGTATGATTTCATATAGTGTTCTTTTGGCTCTGCTTCATTCTAAGACCATTATGCCATAACTTCAAATTCAAATAATTTTAGTCATTGCTTGGTGAAGGCCACTCATCATGATTGGGACCTTCAACCCCATTTACAACTCAGCTCATGGAACATGATGTTTGAAATCACCTTGGATGATGAGCTATTAGACAATGACTGGCTTCTCTCAGGTGTGAAGTGCTGCATGAGCAGAGCTTCATGAACTCTGTGTGTGGGCAGTGGGATAAATATGGATCTGTACCCATTCTTTCAGCAGACATGGATGGGACCCTTTCTCTTCAAGGACATGGAGAACAGATTTTGAAGGATATGAAGGTAGACCAAGAAAAAAAGTCTTCATTTAAGACTTCCTTGTTTGCATAACAGGGGCTTTTGTTTTCTTTTGCAAATGGTTTTGGTGTCACTGTGTGGATGGCTTTCATGGTAGAGAGCTGGAAAAGCATTCAAAAGGAACAGGGGAGAACTAAAATTCTCAGAAGGGAGTTACTGTTATTCAGGAAAGTAATCAAGACTACCCTTGCAGGAAAGCCAGTTTCTGCCTAATAGCATGACTTCCTTTCCTTTAAAGAAGTATTGGTGGAGCTCCTTATGATTAGAAAAAGCATTTTTATTTCTAAAAAGAACTGTTTTCCCATAAATTCTGGATAATAGAGTTCTGAAGAACTCTAGGTATTCAGGAAACCCGGGTGTGTTCCTCCTGGAGCGTCTTTGTGAACTGGAAATTTTTCTCTATTTCAACTCTGTTTTATTTTTTTCTCTGAGTCTCAGACACTGAGAGCTTGATACAAACTGTTTTGTCTGTGGTTTTAATAAGATATTAATGGTCTGAGTTTCCCATCTTTGCTGAGCAACTCAACAAACCTTAAATCAAAATCATTGCATTCTGAAATCTGTATTTTAGATAACTCTGGCATACAAAAGTAACCTACTAAAGTTCTCCAATGTCTTAATTTATAATAATAATGCAAAGGTTTTTTTAGTTCATTTGGCTTAGCACCTACATACCTGAAAAAGATTGAAATGATGAGACCAGGGTAGGGCAAATGAGAAAGTGTGGGAGACAAAATCTCAGGCAAACCTATCAGTTTAGTGCAGTGTGTCCCCTTGTATTCCCTAAACATTGTGCTTGGAGATGGCAGAGATTACTGCTGAATCTTGTAGTGATTTCAACTTGCATGTCCTCTGAATCAGGAGTAGTCTATAACATAAACATAAAAGTGTAGAACTCATCAGTATTGCAGAAAAAACCTTCACAATGAAAAAAATTCTTTGCAGATCTGAACATTGCTGGTTTTGTTTCTTGGCAGGAGGCACTTGTTAGGTAATAGAGTCCTCCCTCTCCCCCAAAAAGTAAGTGCTGTAGTAGCTGAGATTCTTTTTTCATTTCTTCTTGGCAGAAGAAAGATGTCAATTTATTTTTGCTTTTAAAGCCATAAGAACTCTTTGCCTATTTACATTTATGTGCTTAATATTTTGCCATTGTGGCATTAGACTGGTTCAACATGACCTGGTGGAGCAACTTCAAGCCATTGAGGCATTCAGACAGGTTATTCATTTTCTGAGCAGGACTGGTTGCTATGAGCAGATGAGAAGTCTGTGCTATCAGGCACCTGTGCTGGAAATGATATTACAGTGTTGTGTTGAGAGTAATGCTTAATAATTTCTGGATAATTAGTTTTTTTAAACAGATATGTCAGATCCTTTCACCTTTAGGTTGGCTGATAGTTTGTTCATGGTCTTATTCAACTTATTTAACCAGCACAGTGATAACACACACGTTATCAACTGCATATTATCTGTGTGTCTGAATTTTCATACAATGGCACTTTCATAGAAGACAAATGCATACAAAATCACCAAGCATCACATACCAAAATACCTTAACATTTATTCACTGTCTTGTAATGGCATCCAAGAATGGAAGAGCTCAAGTGATGTCACTTAACAGAAGCACCCAAAGTAAATTCTTTTCTACACAGTATGTAGTTATGTTCTTGAAATAATGCCACAGGATACTAGGATGTCATAAGAGTTGAAGAGCTGATTGGACAATTTAATAGAAGAAAACACTATTGAGAGCTAGAAACACTGGTTTCAGAGCTCAGGAAATGGCTCAGGAAGTCTCTGTGCAACAAATGGCTGGAATTGAGATTATTGCCATTTGTCTCCCTGAGTGTTTGGCCTCCCTGTACAGGCACCCACATTCAGCCACTGTTGGAACAAGATACTCCAACAGGTAAACCTTGGTTTTATCTACAGCAGCTTTTCTTGTCCCAAAGTTGGTTAATTAAGCAAGCAACTGAGAGATAAAGTACATATTTGTTTATTTAGATATACTCACTGTTTTATTAAAAAAAAAAAAAAAAAAAGGCATCCTAACTTGGAACTAACACAAACCCCTCTGAAACCATTGCCTCAACAAGCTGACTTCCATTATAAGTTAGTTTGAAAACTGGAAATTGTAACAGCAGAAGTGTAAAACCAGAAAATTATTTCTACTACTGTATTAGCTGATTATGCTTTAGACAAAATGCTGGTTAAAGAGTAGAATGGACTGACCATGGCTTTCAATTTCTTTTAAAATGAGAACCTTATAGTTCTCGAGTATATTTTTGTACTGACATCTGGATATTTCAATATCTGAAGCAAATAGGAGCAAAACAGAAACCACCTGGATTTCTAAACTCCATATGTAGAAGATGTAAATGCTCACAATTTTGTCTTGCTTCCTGTTTTCTTTGATTTTTTTTTTCCTTTTCCTGGTCTGCTTGTTTGCTCTATTAAAGCTTCCTAACTCCTCTATTTTGATTTTTGAGTTCCTTTAAATAAACACAATGCTGTTATTCTGCAGATGTGTAGGGAAACCCTGACCTCTGCTGAAGTCTAAGGGAGACCTGTTGTTGATATGACTTCACTCTGGGAATTTGCAGGGATAATCTCTGGGTCTAGGAGTAGAATTTTTATAGTTACAATATCAGGACCGACCAAATCTAATCTAAATTTCTGTATAGGTCATGCTATGTGTTTCACTCAGTTTCCAGTGTTGAACATTCTTAGTTCCTTCATCTGTGTAATAGACAACATTGAAATATTGCTTTGGGTCTGGATGTGAAATTCAGCTGTCATACAATATTTGGCTCACTAGACTTTAGTAGTTAGATGAAGAATTAATTTAGACTGTTGAATTGAAATAAATTCAGTTAATTGAAGTCAGTCAATAGGAGCTCTTTGTACATATTTGAAAGAAGAATGTAGACCTTTTTAAGTCTAATCAACTACAGAACATTAAGTTCCCATAAGAAATGGTTTAAGTGCAACGTGATAATGAAAAATGAGAGTGAAAAAATTTTGTTCATTTTGAGTAGCTCTACAATCTAGAATCTGAAAAGAAACCACTTTACATAATGGAAGGAGATACTTACAAAGCAGTCAGACTGAAAAATACCTAGAATTATAGGGGGTGGCAAATTAGAAAAGAGCTTGTAAAGTGATACAGTGGCAAAAGTAATTTTAGGCTGGAGAGACATCTTTTTAGAAACCAAGGAGGTGCTAATGCCTTTATTATGTGAAATGGTGCCTGCAACAGCACACTGAGATCCGTGAGCCTCTGACAGTACAAAAATATCACCAGTGAAAACAAAACACAGCAAACCTGAAACGTGCTTTGGAGGCTGGGGCAGAAGTAAGTACTGTATAGTCAAATGCTCTTCCTTTCACTCTGCTTTGGAATTGCTAATTTAAGAGTCTCCTTAGTGACATAAAAGTCAGACAAATGTTACAAAACAATATGAATAACCAATGTTTGCCACCTTTTTTTGCTTTCAGGTAGTAGACTTTGAACTTGATGTTAATGTTGAATGTCTGGTTCCATCACTATATGTTAATATTGCCTTTGAGAAATCCAGGGTCAAATAACTCTGTGTACATCAGTATGCCAGTTCTTGAATTTGTCTCATTCTCAGAGTGGTCTGCATCTCTTGCCTTGTTGTTGAAGACATTGAAATGAGTCAGACATCTCTGTAGTTTTCTTCAAGCTGCAGAAATGTCTGCACTGGGCCAGGCTAAAGGTCAATCTAGACCAGCATCCTGCACTTCACTATTGCCATGAGCAGATGCCCAGGGAGGAATGCAAGAACAACTGTGCAGTGTTACTTAGAATTGCACTTCAAGCTCTTTGTGGGTTTTTCTCCAGTACAGATGCCATGTTTCTCTTTACTAGTCCTGTTGAGTTCCTTTTCTGTTAATATCTCCAGATGCTTTTCAGATCCACGTAGATTTTGTGGCAGTCCAGGTGTCTTCCAGTGAGGAGACTTCCTTACCCTAATTATGCACTGCATATCAAGAATGCCCTATTTTCCTTCTGAACTTGACTTCCACAAGTTTCATCTGATGGCCACTCAACTCTCCTGGAGAGTGGTTGCTCCTTCCTCATACATCCTGACCACATATTTCTTGATATGGAGTTTTACTATGTCTCTGTTAGTCATTTCAATATTTTTTCCAGTTCCAAGAGGCTTAGGGTATTTAACCTGCCCAGGGCTGGAGGCTGTAGCTGAGTCTTGTTCATACTTGTCACCCTCTCCAACTCTTTTTCCATTCTATTGTAGCTATTTGAGTTGCTATATCAGTGTAATTGGAACTGCTCTCTTTTTGGTAATTTACAAATTTGGCTTCTAATCTTGCAGTGAGGGCCAAAGGGGTTGAGTCTTGGTCAGCTGAGATGAGCTCAGTTTGGATCCCCTGCAGGAAACTGGAGCTCTAGAGAGGACCAGAGCCACACGTTCTCCTTCCTGGTGCATGTGAGCGGTGTGGACTGAAACGTTTTCCATGGTTTGCTCAAAAGAACTTTGCACTTCAGTGGTGATTATTTCTTTGTACAAGTTAGTTATGAAGACAAAACCTCCTTCTGTTCTTCTGAGAAGCTGGACAAAGGACACTACCCTAAAATGTGAATAATAATTTTTAGTCAAATAACTTCATCCACAAGGTTCACTATTTTTCAAAAACAATCTTAAAAAAAATCCAGTCAAAGGGAAAGATTAGATCTAATGTCCTGAAGTTTTGGAAAACCATAAGATGAAAAACAATAATCTGAAAATAGCCACCCAAAAGAATGATTAACAGAAATTTAAACAATGCTGGAAGGGCACCCTGCAGATGCTCAAAATTTTCAGTAGAATGGCTTAAAGCAAGGGAAGTTCAGCATGCTCACGAGCTCGTGCAGGGCTGGGGCTACATGGAGGATGTGTTTTCTCTCTCCCCAGAGCTATATAAATGATACATCTTGGATGAAATTCATCCCTGATGTACGAGTTAAAAATAGAGACTAGAAACAATTCTTTTTAGATCTAAACATTTGCACGGGATAAGGACTATTGAATATTAAAAATCTGTGAAGTAACATAAAACAGAGCTGGACAGACGTTCTCAGAGAGCTCTGTAAAAACTTACAGAAACCTGAGGTAATGATCAGGGTAAGAATGTTTTTTTAAAAATAACTTTCCCCAGCTTTTTTGGGGTCTGTTAAATTTTATGTACTGAAAAAATATTCTCTGAATGGGATCTCAGGCCATTGGAAGCAGACTTTCTCTCCGATTTTTGGTGTGAAAAAGATCTTCTAAAATATCATATTTGCACACAAAGTTTATTTTACATGAGTTTGTTTATTTCTTCTGTCTCCAGGCTGCAGAGGGTGAATTCTGCTCCATGCTAATCAGCCTGGATGGTTAATGCCTGATTGGTGTGTTAAGTGTTTAGGTTTATGATGCTATATAAGTAAAGCGCTAAATACAAATGAAATAAACCCATCATTACTACAGCTTGCATTAGGTTTATAGCGTTGTGTTCTCAAGATGTGCAACCCGTTTGTGTGCAGCAATTGAAGGTTATACACTTTAGATTATAAGAAGTTCAAGCATGTGGTACAGGAAGAAACATCAAAGGTTAGACTGTTATTATTAGGACACTTCAAAGAACAGAATTTCTGAAGCCTTTAAGTTTTACGGCAGGTGCACGAGGAGGTGCCAGGTCATCTCAGGGTGGTCAAAAGAAGACTACATTGAAACTAGATTGCATAGGACCCCTTTTATCTGTCAGAGGCAGTTGGGACCCTGACTTGGAAAGAGTTTTAACAGTGATTTTGAATACTGGACATCAAGCCTCTCTAATTTCAGCTGCTCTCAGCATGGAGGCTCGCAGTCGTGGTCTCTCCCAATGGGCACATCTGGGTAACAGAAGAGTGTCCTCCTGGTTTGTCACAGGCACAGGGGCTGGGTCAGGCAGCCCGAGCTCCCCACAAAACACCCAGGGGTTGGAGGCAGATATTTGCTTCCATAATTATGGCAGTGCAGGGGGATGACCTCTGGCTCCTGCTCAATGTCTGTAATCCATTTGGAGACAAAAATGTCATTCTGGTGTTACTTATTTGGGAGAAGTACAAAAGGAGATTAATTATATTTGTAGTTTAAACAAACTAGCACAATAAATCCAACACCTTCTGATTAGAACGTGATCATATGCCCCTAATGGGATATTACAGGAAGCTATATGGAGAATAATATTTTTACAATCAAATTAAGTGACAGTGATGGTTAATTTTAGCTTATTAGAGCAATATCTGTTCAGAGCTTGGAAAGAAAACATTTATTTCTTTAGCTTGTACAGACATCTCTTTCCTGGATACTTGTATCTCAGCCCCACTTGCTCTGTGCTATAATTTGTCAATTTAATACCGCTTAACAAGTATATTCTTTGGAACATCATCAGGCAAAATAATGACTGTGTCTTAATAAAATGAAAAAACAAAATGAATTATAAATAGCCAACAAAAACATATTCCCTGCAACCAACTGCAAGAGGGTTTCTTTCTGCTAATGAATTAATACATTAAACAATAATAGTTAAAAACCATTTTGCATTGCTTTGATCATTCACTTACACGTCATTAAGTAGACTAAGCATTTTAGTGTGAAAAGGCTGTGTTTACAAATTAGTCCAGAGGACATGTTTCACACTGGAGATCAGCACATATACTGTGTTTTATTTCAGCTGCACATGACACAACCTTAATATTAGAGCCAGATGATTAAAAGAACATTACCTGAGCCTTGAGAGTCACTGAATGAGCTATGCTAAATTGGTTGTTTTCTATTTTGTGATTAATTGTGCTTCTAAACCATATTTTAGTGTGCTTTGTTTTTCTGTCCCCAGTCATCCCATATTATTAAAGAGAAATTCTGCATATCTCTCCTGGAGTCCAATTAAGGATTTGCATCATGACTAGATTTTTCACTTTAATTACTGTATATAAAGTAGGTTTTGACTTATTTCCATATTTATCAAACTATGCAGAAGAAGCAAAATTCATCAAATAAACAGATATCTGTGGCTATAATTGCAGCCTGCACTGAGCATGTAGGAAGAAAATATGAGGGTCCAAATTTCATTATGTAGAACATAATAAACATCTGAATAATTAAACTGTGTGTAAATCAAATGCTTGGCAGTAGTAAGAATAGAGAAGAGACACCTTACTTTGATCAGAAAAAAATACCATGTTTCTAAATATATTTTAAAAATGTATTTCAAACATAATTCAATCAGCACTGAACAGAAACACACAAACCAAAGCCTTTAATTTGTGGCTTGTTATCAGGTAAGGGAGGATGTCATGGGCATTTAGAAACATTTTTTCATTAATAGTAAAGTAAGCTTAGCTCTTCTTTTTGTATGAGTATTGAAAGCATGCTGCAAATAAACTAGAGGATACAAACTCTTGCATTGAAATGGCAACTTCAATTACCACTTGCAGCCAGTTCTGATAAACTGCCTGAAATCAAATGGCATAATTGTTAAAGCAGAAGCTTTGTCAGATTTAACTGTGAGGACTTCATTGTTCACTTGAATATCTTCTCTTAAGTCTCAGTTAAAAGGAATGCAGGAACATTTCTTTATTAAATGATTTCTAATTATGAGCTTTAATTCATGTTTTTCCACTTGCTATGAAGTAGAGCAACATCTGTTTCTGTTACACATATCTTGAACCCTGGTATTTTTATTTCTGTAAAAATTTCAAGGAAATTAGATTTCATCTAAAACTGTGCAAAATTGTTCCAAGCTAAGAATACTAAAAATAAACTTTTGTGGACCAGGTCTGACTTCAGTCTAAGATTTTACTGATGTTCAAACAATGATATGAACAGAAAAAACATTCATGTTGATTTGCATTTAAAATAAAAAAAACAACCAATCCACGACCTCTCGTCAAGCAAACTTAGGTCTACTTAGTCCAGAACAAAGCTGGATTTTTTCTTGAGTTTTAAAAATGGAATTTTAATTGCTACTTTGATTAGAATTTTTAGCTACATAAAATCTTTTAAATTTGCTGGGAAACTTTTTGAAAAAGCATTTTGTTATTTAGTTTTTTTTTAAAAATTATTTTAGTGATGTTTATGGGAAGTGAAGAGCCACTCTACTGTATTGCATCTTTTTGTAGATACTAAAGTTGTTTCTTGAAAATGAGAACTTGTTTTAATAATTTATTTGGTCTGCCCTACCGAGTATACAAATAATGAGTGAGGAGGAGAAAGATAATTCAGATAAGGGAGAGAGACAAAACTTAATAAAAATGCTTTAAATGAACACACCCACAAAAAGGATTTAAGTCTGTGCAAGCAAGAGAAAGAAAAGCTAATCAAAATTCCTGGAGGTAAAGAATATGTAGTGAAATTCTTGTCCAAGTTTAATCTATGCCCATCTGCCAATCCAATTTACACATGCTGTAAGATACATAGGAGATGTGCTGATTGAACAAAGCAAATCCATTCTTGGGGAGGGAAGAATAGAAATGTGCTTCAGTGCATTCCCTAGACTGAGACCTACCTAACAACCTCCCACACAGCCACCATTCAGCAAAAAAGTCAAAGCGATGCTTGAGTGATGCTGAAAGTCAGGATAAAAGCAAATGTAGGGCTCATTCTTAAATAAAGGAGGAATAATCACACAATGAGCATCCATTAGCACTAACGTCACTCTCAAACAAGGTATTGCAAAACCTCTGACAGAGGCAGTGCTATGACGAGCAGCTTAGGTGTGGTTAAGCTTAGCTTACCTTATTAGGGACCATTACCTGCTGTTACATCTGCAGCATGTCACTCGTGCGTGGCACTTAGCAAACAGCTGACATGTCAGGGCATGTAAGGATGAGAAGGAACTCAGGAAAGTCAGGATGACAGGAGAAAAACCCAAAGCATGCTCTTGAAATAAGGTTAGTGTAACTGTCTGTCAGAGTGGAAACTTTCTACAAGGAAGGAAAGTGGGATGGCGGGAGTGTAAAGGATAAAACTTGGTTGCTCGTGTTTTTCCACAGCATTAGTGGTGTGTGCTCTCCTAACCCTCCCTGGTTAGTCTTCCCTGGCAGGGTAGAAAACCACTGATAGGAAATACCAGTACAGGGTCATATTCTAACTCACAGAGTCTCAACCAGGCAATGTGTTCTTTTAAATGCAAAACCAAGAGAAAGGATAGAGGTGAGAGTTCCTTACTTGGCTTGTCTATTCTGTTCAGGATTGAGGAATATCAGTAGGAATCAAGGGAGAAGTTTGCAACACTGCTTGATCTGTTTAACTCAGTAAAGAGAGGAAAAGCAGAGATAAAGAGGAAGGAATGCAAGGATGCTAATAATCAATAATCATAAACATGGCAAATTGGTGTTTCAGGAATCTGACATACCAATCATCCTATTGGAATAAAATTATTAACCCAACACAAAATGATAAACAGCTTAATAATGTTGTGTCTTAACATTACTGGGGATCAAGGGCTGATGTCAAGAAATGACCTTCCTAAACCTTAAGTTGTTCTTCTCTCTGAGCTAGGCTGTAAGTATTAAAGTGCTGGTTTTCATCAATAACCAAAGTTGCTGAAAAAAGAATTATGTGGCAGAGGCAAGGCAGGCCAGCTGTTCTCTATTGGTCACAGTCACCACTGGTTAAAATAAAATGCTCACAATTTCTGGACTGAGATTGGCAAGCTGAAAAAAAAAAAATGTGGCAAGTGTGATATTTATGCCTGGGAATAAGAGAAGAGTAAAGGAGCAGAGAGAGCAGAAAGAGCTCAGGTGATACATCTGCACTTATCAAAGGAGGCATACTGGAGAAAGGACAACATCCTCTCTCTTGAAGAGAAACACATTATAGAGAAATGCATTTAGGTTTACTGGCTCTCTTTCATCTGTTTTGAGCCTCTTCTCCCACCACTATCCTCCCCAAGGACTCACTTTTGCATGGAAAGTATTGCACTGAGGGCTGTGATACAGAGGAAGTGGAGATCCACAGCTCATATTTCTGGGACCTGGTTATAATTTGGTTGCAATGCAAAAAGTGGCCAACTGTGCAGTGGAGTTTATTAGACTATCCAGGTGTTTCCTGTACTTCCAGGGAAGGATCAAAGTTTGTAGTTACAAGAGTGCATAGACTATCAGAGTGTATGAAATATATCACAAATGTATTTATTGAAACTCTGTCAGAGCTACTGTTGGAACTGTACTATTAGCCTTAGAGACTTCAACATCCATATGAACATCAAACCAGATGAGGCAACATCTGTTTTCCTGGTAAGGCTGAGCAACCTAGATTTTACCCAGCCAGGCATTCATAGGGCAGTAAAAAGTATTTGATTTTCATTTGCATATGGTCTAGTTGACAGAAATACAAAGGGACCTTTTTGTTTGATTTGAGAATTTTCAACTAAATTTCAATGTGAGAATAATTTTGCCTTGCTTAATCTAAGCAGTTTCTCCAAGATCAGATAGAAGTTATTATTTTAGGGTTTTTTTTTTCACCTTAAGTGAAGTATAAGCTTTTTCTTCCTGGCTTATTGTTAGCAAAGACAACCAAATTCTCTCGGTTGTAGATAATATGGCAATCAATTTTATGCTGATCTTTGTCCTTGAAAATAAGCTTGTTCAGTGGTTGAAGTTCACACTCTCTGGCTTAGGAGAGTTAGCTAGCATTTCTTTGACCTTTTTATATGATATATATAGATATATCTAATTGACTATTATTGGGAATCTCTTTCCCAGTTACAAAGCGATTTATTCTCAATCATTGCTTTTCTAGAAATTTTCCTAAAAATGCAATGTTTTTAAGATTTGGGTGTTTAGGCACTGTAATATTTCAAATAGAATCCCCTCTGCTCCCTTTCAGTAGATACCTTCTATTTCTTTTTTTGCTAACATGTTTGCATTTTCTAACTGTAATGCTGCATTCTTATTGTATTTTAGGATGTATTAAATAGTTACTTGATATGCTGAAAAATATATTAGAACCATTATTAATTGCCATTTCAGCTCAGCTTACCCCAGGTGATTTATTTCCAACTATTCAAAAATTTTAGTTGTGCTTCATACTACACTTATCCCTACACAAAGTTGGTTTTGATATTCATGATAGCTATTCTTCCCAGCAGTGGATTCTTTGGATTTTTAATCTGAAAATCGCTTCAGAAGTCAGATAAACACTCATGGGTCAATACCTGGCTTTTGCTGTCTTTGCTGTATAGTTCCTGTTCTACTGACTTTGAACTTGATGGGTTTGAAACCTACTGAACTGTAGCACATAATAACAAACCACTCGCAGAATATAATGCCAATATCAGAAGCGACAGAGGCTTAATAAAGAGTGCTTTTGATGGTAAAAAGTGCACACATTCATAAAAATGTTTTTGCACAAAAATGAAAACCATTGACTATCACTGTCATTCATTATTCTGCTTAAGGTTAATGAGACATGAAGCAAAGTAAAGTGAGCTGCACACTACTGAAAACCTTCTCTTGCTTTGCACAAGGTATTGCAAAGGACATTAAATGTAGTTTTACACACAGAGCTGTTTTTTGCCTAGAGTGAATCAAACCTTGAATGGAACAAACCCAAACAGATTCTTTCAGGACTTTTGGTGTGAGAGCTGCAGTGAGGCTGGAGAAAGCCCAGTGAGGGCAGTGGCAGTGGCAGTGAAGGGCTGCTCGGCCCCTCAAGGCAGGTCCTGCAGAGCTCTTCTCCTCCACAGGGCTTGGTGCCACAGGAACCACAGCACAGAAAGTCCTGCTGGAGCCCCACACGTGCTCAGTCCTATCTGACTCTACATTTCAGCTTGCTTGCTGGCTTTCCATCTGCCAGCTCCTGACTGTGCTCCTCACGTTTGGCATGTAAAATAACACTGTCCCCAGTTCTCTTAAATTTACATGATTGCTTGTTGGGAACTTTCTCAGATTTTTGTTGGATAAAGAGGCATATATGATTTGATGGCTCTGCTATCAAGGGTGTCAGCCAAAGCTTTACTTCCCTCTGCAGCTTAATCTTTATAGTACAGCACAGCAGGATTTGCTGGAAAGCTGGTGCTGATGGCAGTGGAGAGGGACAAGGAGGCTTCTCCCAGCCAAGGGAAATGTAAGTAAGGGAAACCTCTGAGTGGTTACTTTAAAGACAATTGTAATGTCCCAGTGCCCCATATTTCAAACTTAAATTAGTGTTTTTCTAATGTTTAATAGTGGTAAGCCTATCTACATCTCAACTATGCACATCTTGAGTCCCTTTCAGTGCTTTTGGTAAACTGAGACTATAGAAGAACTGAGATTGCTGGAAAGGAATTTTCCTTAGGCTCAAAACTTTGCCAATTGTATATTTTGTGATTCAGCTGTCATTTATACAAATACCTATTTAATTATATTAACTCTTACAGAAATTAGTTTATAAAACACACACCACTTCAAGTTTTTCACTGCAGCTATTTATAGCAAATTTAACTGTTGGAAATGAAGCAAAGGGAAAGTCTAAATGGAAACTCAGCCCTGTATCTTGTCTGAAGAATGGGGGTTACATTGTGTTGACATACTTATTTGACTATATGAAACACACTTTGAGTATCTAAAGTCTATGAACATTGCAGTAAAGTTCTCATTACTTCTATTTATATAGTGCCATGGACAAAAGCTGGATGCTCATTGCTTAAAGGTATCAACTGCATGATGCTGGCTGGTAAAAGGGTGGCTTAGGAGAAGGAAAGTGGATGAATATACTGGATGATATTGACAAATATAGTGTGCAGATTGAGACCAAACTATACAGAGGCTGCACAATCCACATAACCACTTTTGGGGCTGTTAGCATCCTTACTCTCTGTAAAAAAATATCCTGGTTCATTTTCTCTGGTAGCAAAATTGCCTCATGTTTGTTTTTCATGTACTACTCACTTTATCAGGGTGAGAATAAGGTAGCTGTGTTTGGAAACTGTCTGATTTCTTGGTTGTCCCCTCAGTGTTGGGTGACAGAGGTGTGGAGCCATAGCAAGATTAAAATGGTGGAGAAGGGATGACAGCATTCCCAACCTTCAAGAGCTGCTTATGCCAGAGGGATGGGAATTTGGGGCTGTGCAGTATGAAGGAAGAAGTGAGGGCAGCATGTGCCCCAGTAGCTGTACTCAAAACTCAGAGAGATGAACTTGGAGGGAGAATGATCTAGCCTCCGATTCACAAATTCCAAGGAATGGGCAATATGAGATAAAATTAATATGTTGATATTTCAGTACAAAGGGAAAAGGCCTAGGTGTGTGCAGAAGCTGGGCAGTGCAGAGGATGTGAGGAACTGCACTGTGGTGGCTGTGCTGGAGGCTGCTGTGCCAGTGGTGGTGGGGGACAGGATGGAAGCATCCCCTGGTGTGTGACTCCCAGCTCCTGCCACAGACTGCTTTTCTGACTTTCACAGTGGATAAACAGACTGTGTAGAAACCTGGTTTTGTGTCTTTCAAATGATGCCTCTTCTTTTTTGCATTTCTCCTCATAATGCCTCTCCTGAAAATATAGGTGGTAGGAAAAGTCCTCTGATTTGTTAGAGCATTTCAGAGTTATCCATGAATTAGTGCCTTCCATATTGCTGCAAGAAACCAGTGTTAACTGCTTTTAGGAGTAGATTTTAGATCCCAGTAGCATTTGGGGGTTTGTATTTCTTCCCAGAACAACTTCATGCAGAGACCATACTTGTGAATGATTTTATGATTGTCTAGGACACAGAAGAACAATCCAAGGAATGGTTATACTAAACAAAGAATATGTCTCCTGAAAAGCTGCAGCATTTTCCCTTGCACCAAATACTGTGTTTTTAACGCAAAGTTTTATCCCCAGGATATAATACCTTAGTGCTGGAAAATGGTTGATTATTGTTTAGGTATTAAGTGCCTGCTCTGATGTCCATCCCTTCACTTGAACTTGAATGATGACAGATTGGTATTCTCCAGCAGTTTGCACTGAAGGCCTTTCTCTACCTGCCTTTTCAGTTCATCCTGGATTGCTCTGTTACAGATAATCACTAACTGCATATTTCAACGATTAAGTTAATCTATTAAAGTTAATCTTGGATTCTGAGCTTTCCACTCCTGTTTGCCATGATAATCCCATGCTCTTTGCACTTCCAAATTGACAGCAGTGTAACTTGACGTTTCAGGGTTGTGAAAGCAATGGTTTTATAGCAACAACCTCCAGTGATATAAGCAAAATGAGATTTGTCATCATTCCGTGAGTTAGAACTCACTATAAATAGAAAGTGTTCAAAAGGTGTTATTTAGTAGTTTGCATTATGCAGCTGTCTATTTAAATCATTTAATTTTGGCATCTAATCTAACTCCCAGTCTCCATCAGAGACAAATAAGAAACCATATGTGAAAGCATCTGTGAAAATCTTTCTTTTATTTATGACAACATTAAAGAGAGGCTCTGATGTCAGTTACTTAACAATAATAGACGTTCCTTTGCACCTATAGTGCCTGGTTACTTGGGCATATCCCTCTGTGGTATCTTATACCTACTGCTGTTTGCTTCATTATATACAGATGCACAGCAGTGAAGACAGTAATAGTCTTCCTTAATTAAATAAAGCTAAATGTTAATTAGTCAGAAAAATTGATTTATTTTCAGCGCGTGAAACTTTTCATTGTGTCTCTCTTCTTTTTAAAGAACAGGTTGGATATTCATTTAGGACTTTACATTTTTTCCTTTATTTCTGCACTGTATTTGGACTCTTGTGGTGGGATCTAATCGTCATAGAAAAATTATAGGTCTACAGATGTTTTCAAGATGTTACTCTGTCAGTAGCAGATTATCCCCTGTAGCAAAATCTCATTAAAGTGCAATTTACAGAGCTCTGCTGATGTTGCCATCAACCAAAATTAAAGGCATTAATTTTTCAAAGTTCACAGAAGTCCTTACATAAATGATGTAGCAGTTTGCAAGAACAATTTACAGAAGTGTTATTTGCAGAATTAACCTACATTAACAGAACAAATGTTGTAAGGGTGTAAGAAAGGATTGGCCAGTGAAATTGCAGATGTTCACGGGTTTTTTTAGGTAGTGGGTGCAAAGAACTGTTGAAACAAAACAGTTATTTTTCTTTGATGCAAAGTTGGGTAAGTAATTTGGAATCTGAACTCTGTCTGTGAAGAGTTAAGCTTATAATAGAGTGATCACCAGTTGGGGACACCCATGGAGACCTTAAATTCTACTTTGAAACATCTGTACTTGATATCTCTTAAAATATTCCCATTTAGAGAATGAGTTTATGTAGCTCATGTTGTGAGTATGCCTCTTCAATAGAGTACCAAATGCTTATCCAGGTATTTATTGTCTTAGGATGTCTATATTTTAACTGAGCCTAGAACTTCCATGTCAAATACACTGGGAAATTTCAGGCTATTGGTGTTTTATGGACCAGCACCAGGGTAGAACTCAGTTAAATCAGTGGGAGGAGATGACTCATTTTCAATATTTGGAGCCATATGCATATGTAATGACCACATTTAGTGAATGTTCACCTGCCTTTGCAGCACCCCAAAGTTCTGGCCAGCATGGTTGTCATGGGGAAGCTTCCACAGCCACAGTTATCACTTCCACTTTTGTACCTGCTTTACTTCATTATCCAGAATTAACATTCAGCTGATGGGTAATCCTCTCCTTCCAACACAAACCAGCTGAGCACGTGCTTGGAGTTAAAAGCCACCATCTCTCCAGAACTGGGAGCCAACAGAAACATTTTAACTTTGGTATTTACAAAGGACACATGCTCCCCGCTCACGCATTGCAATGTGTATTCATGGAAGGTTTCATACCACCCTAACAGGCTGATATAATCCAATCAACATTTTTACTTGACTTCATTTTTTTTTTTTGTCTATGGCAAACAATTGTTTAGACATGAGCAGGTTAAACTGGAAGTGTATCAGGATGCTTTCCAGGGAAAGGCAATGGTGGCCCTAAGCTTGAGTTCTCTTTACTGTTTTGGGAATTGCCTGTCTTGAATATTACTTTGGTTAAAGATTTAACAAAAAAAAGAAAAAAAAAATTGCCCCAAATATATGTTTTTATCTGTCACTTGTTTCTAGAATTCTCCTGTTTTATATTCATGAAAGATTCAGACATTTCAGAGAAAAAAACCCTGATTTTTCAAGCAGTAAGTTCATTCAGGTTTTACCCCACATGTTATCTACATTCTTGTCAGCTCTGAAGTGTCTTGCCAATGGGCAGGTATGAGCAACACTGTGCACTCCATCACCTTAGGAGTGCCTCTTGTCTGAAATCTATGCAGCCTTCTCAGCTATTCTGTTTCCAAGGTGCTTAACACTGCTTTTGGGGTTTTTGGTGTTCTGTATTTGCAGAGGAGGTGCTGAGTGCTGCTTGCTTTTCAGTATCTGGTTACTGAATTTTAGAGATTAAAATGGGGCAGGGCTGCTCAAGAACAATCCTGAGCACTGAGATGTCAACAGAGAAGGCCCCCCACACTGTGCTGGCACCACTGTGTTTGTGGGCTGGCTGAAAAAAACAGAGATGGACACGGGAGCTGCGGGAACGGCACAAGCTCACTGAAATGGCACAATTCCCAAATATAAAACCACAACCCAGCAGACTGCTTGTGAGTCACAGTTAGCCTTGGCAATTAGACAGCTTGGATATTTAAATTGTCTTTAGCTGCTAGAGACAGAAAAGTGAGGACTGGATGGTTGTGTAGGTCATCCCCTTGCCCATGTGTGGAGCAGAGCACAGGGCTGGCCTGTGGGGACCAAGACTGGCTTGTGGGGATTGGGTCTGACCCATGGGGACCAGGGCTGGTCCAAGGGGAGTAGGGCTAGCCCAGGATCTTTCAGATCCCCAGGAGTCTGTACACCCAGAGGAAACAGAGGAGCTAGATCAGGCTAGGTATTATCTTGGAACCTGCCATGCTGAGGGGAAATTTGATGCATTTAGGACTCATGTACTTGTGTCTTTTAGGACTGTGTTTGCATGGCAGAAATTCCTTGAGTTTGCAGCTGCTGCATTTCGGACACGTGCCTGATTGGCATCTGCCAGCCTGCTAGGGAGCACAGAGCGTGTCCTCAGAGGGCCTGCAGGTTGGGACCGTGAGTTACGTGGCTTAGAGACCCTGTAACAAGTGTCTGATGCATTAATCCAGTGTAGGTGCAACAATTTATGTAAGGGAGAAGTAAACTGAACTGCATTTATTGCCGTTTTATAAATGTTGGCTTATTTATAGAACCTACTAAAGCAATTTATTTTGGAATATGGCTGCTAGCACTATACCATGATACACGTGCATAAATTACATTAGAAATACAAATGTCTGCTTGCTCCTGGAGTATTCAGTGAGTCTACAATTAGGCAGGAGCTGCTTAATAATACAGGCCATAAATTTCTCCCACAGTTTTGCCTTTAAGTTTTTGGTTGAATCAAAGTATATAATTTAAAAGAATGCATGTGGAATGGATAACAGTAGCTGGTAACGTGCTCCAGTGTTTGAACACAAAAAGTAATGGTGTATCATAAGATTTTGAGTATCAATGACTGCAGCTGAACATACTTAAATAAAATCAACCAAATAAGCAAACAAACAACAAGCCATGCTTTGTCTCATATTGCAGTTTTAACGATGTAGTTAGTGAAGAAGAGAATGTGATCCCTGATTGAAAATTTTTGCATCTCTTTTCCCAGGAGCTGCTGTCTTGATTTCTGCTTGTGTCCCTAAATATAGTGTTGTTTTTCAAACAGTAAAACAGTAAATGCATCAGCTTTTCTTCGTATTCCAGCTGCCTCTGAGAGATTAGTATAAATCATATTGGCTTTCAATAGGAACATCTTCAGATAATTTGTAAAATTATGCAATGGAAGAATAGTTTGCAAAGGAAGAATATTGTGAAACCACACCACTTAAGCAATGTATCTGTATTCTGCAATAAGTTTTATTATCTGCCTCTTTTGTGTAGAAAATGTGTGATAAATACCGACCATCATCGTTGTCCTTTTTCTTCCCCATGGATGATAATGCGACTTCAAAGAGTTAAAACACAGGACCATTTTAAGGACTAGTAGACACGTGTTCCCGATTTGCAGGAAACAATAGTTTTTTCCATTCCTGTAAGCTGCTCCCCAAGAAGCCTTACCTTTCTCTCCCAAAACAGCTACTCAGCTGAAGTTCCTACACCCGAACCACTTCGCTCCTTTGCAGAGCAGCGTCCCCGTGTCGCTCCGAGCTGCTCCGCGCCTGCAGCCGCTC
>WEIU01024410.1:80147-102104 GCA_013389925.1 Aegithalos caudatus
GGGAGCGCACCGGGAGGAGAGCAGCGCTCGCTGCTTTTGGTTTCCCGAGCAGCCGGGTCCCTACCGAGCTGAAAGAACGGAGTTTAAAAGTAGTTGGCGATAATGTAGCCAGCGCCGTCAAATGCGCAATACTTGTTGTTATGCTTCCCTAGAAAATAAGCAGGAACCAAAATAAAAGTGTTATATTAATATTTAATATGCGTTTGGCTGTGTAAGTGTAGAGTGGGTTTTAAAAGAGATGGCACAGGGAGGAAAATGTGAGTGTTTTGAAAGAAAACGATATTTCTCATAGCTTTTGGTAAATGCTTAAACTTAACTTGGGCTTCACTTTGCAGAAAATGTGAGAACCATATGAATGCCTGTGCCTTATGGAAAGCCATGAAATCTAAAAGCATGAACCTCTGTTCACTATTAACAAGTAAAACCTTATTCCTTTTCTCTCTAAAGTCCTGATTAATGGACAAAACCCTTCTTCCTTGTTTTTTCACATTCTTTTTGCAGTTCCTTAAATGTGAGACAGACAATAAATTATTTGCACAGATCCTACTACATACCAGTTACTATTTGGAGCTTGACTGAGAAGCAGAAACAAATATGAGTATTGTGAAAACCACATTGGGTACAAAGACTGCACACGGATTGCCACTTATAGTCAACAGCTGGGAATAATATGGGTCTTTATTAATCTGAATATTAGTGTTTGCCAGTTTGTTTCCTTTTTTTATGATTTTGACAGGATAGTGGGAGGAAAGACATAAGGGATTTCTTGCTGATAAGGGTGCTCTTAATACTCCCTTTGTGCCAGTTTGTTTACTCCTTTTATGTGGCGTATTTATTTTCCTTTTTGCCAGCCTGAAACTTCTGTAATTAGAAAGAGAGAACTGAATTTAGAGCTGTACCAAAAATGGCAGTCCTGATCTGCAGTGCATTAGGAAAGGAGACAATGGGTTGAAGCAGGCAGGAGAGTGGAGACAAGAAATTTATTACTGGGCATTGCCTAATGAGATGAAAATTCCTTGGGATTTTCAAATAAGCACCAGAGAAGAGCAATAATACCAGTGTTCATCTGCACAAACCTTCCCACGCTTCAATTTTAAAATAATAACTGTGTCTTGTTATGGAAGGACATGGACAGTGCTGGGAGGAAGGATGTGACTGTGGTTAAAGTGAGTATTGGATGCAGAAAACTTGACCTCTAATTCCACCTTTGGCAGTTTCAGTCAGTGGTAATTCACTCAGTGTGCCTCAGTTTCCCTGCTCATAAAGCAGTGCTGATTGTGTGGTTGGGCACAGGGGACAGCTGAAATGTACATTCCAGTAGATAAAGCCCTCTATAATCTAAGTGCATCATGTTATTTCTGGTTGAAATCCTTGCTTAAACAAAATTCTCTGTGACCTCCCTGAGAAGAGCTGCAAAGGTCAAGGCTATTACATTTGGGCCATTATTACACTCCAGGTCCAGGAATAAGCAAATAAATCACAGATAATGAGAAAAAGTTTCACAAAGGTTTTTTTACAAATGGAGAAGAAACTAAAAGTGGAACATTTTCTTGAAAAAGGACATTTTCATACACTACAGAACTAATGATAATTTTACTTCATACTTCCAGTGTTTGCAGCTCTTGCAGGAAAGACAGGAATGCTGCAGAGCCCTCCAAATACCCTTCTTTTTTAAGGTGGCTGCTTTTTGTGATTATAGGCTTAGACATGATCTGCAAGATGTAAATTCAAACAAAAGATGATGAAAACAAGAGGTGAAAGTGATTTTTGTTTTCTATCATCTATCTCTCTATGCTCTGCTTTTTATGTCATTGTTTTAATAATTTAGCTAAATTGCTGGGAAAACAGACAGTGTTTAAATCAATGTAACAGCCTGGTGTGGACACAAGTGTGTTAGCTATAAAGATATTTATTACAGTATAGCTTTAACGAAAGCAAGCAGCAGTGGTATAAATAAACTTTGTACCAATAATATTCTGTTTGTGATATGAGATGACACCGATTTTAGCCAAAATGTCTTTTTTTCCCAATTGATTTGATTACTTTGGTGTAGAAACTGTATAGAGGCAAGTCTTATGGTGGGGGAGGTTCTGGCGTGAACAAAAAAGGTATAGGAGGATGTATCTTGGATGTCATGCCAGATTGATTCTGAAAGAATTGGGAAGAATCTTAACAAGGGAGATATTTACCTTTTGGGATGAGAATATTCATTACTTTTTTGTTTGTTTGTTTTAATTGGTAACATTAAGTAGTATTTTGGGTTTAGTAATGTTTCTATGCTTCAAATTTGTGGTACGAAAATATATGAAAATCTTTTCACTGTGAAAACATTACAGGATAGCTTTTCCAAGTAGCTCATTAAGCATTATCTTATTGTATTTATTCAAAGGTTTATACTGGAAAAAAAAAATCTTTCCAGCTTTTGGGAACTAAATCTCCTAAGAATAAATTGTTTTATATGAAATGCTAGTATTTGAACTGACTCATTTGCTTCCTGAAGATTGAGAACTTGTGTCATATCTGTAGAATATAGTGCATCTTTCTCCTTTTATGTTTCTGTTCCCTGATTATATTCTGTTTATCATATCAGAAGAGCCTGGGAGTAACTTTGTAAGTGAAGAATAAAAAACATTGCATTTCCTATTATAGGCAAAATCCTGCCTAAGCCATAATAAGGAGAAAGCTTGGAATATACCATGTACACAATAGAACAATTTAAATTTTCTTTTCAAGCATCAGATTTGGTATGATTGTCCCACAGTTTCTGCTGCTTGATATTGTTCATTATTTTGCTCATGAAGTAATCACACAATGGCAAACCAGGCTTTAATGCAAACACACCGAAGGAGAGAATTAAGGTTGAATGTTCACTGTTATTGGTGCCTATCCTCATTTTTATATGCTTAACTCTGCAGCTTTAATATTGCATTAACTTGGTTTTTAGAGAGAGCGTTTTGCCCTAAGTATAAGAAAAACGTTGATCTTTTATGTTGTCAGCCAGGGCAGATGCAAATCCTTCTACTTTTTATTGAAGAATTAACCATCTCCCTCTGGAGCACAAATGCCAGCAGTACTGGTATAATTTTATTTTTAAGGCTATGGCCTGTAGTAAGCTGATTGAATGGTATAATATGTTCTATTCAAATCTGACTGCTTATGCACTTCATTTCATAATGCCTTTGAAAATATATCATGTTCCAAGACGAATACAAGTTATGCATAAAAAAGCTGTTTGTTACATAGCTTGGAAAATGTGGATTCAATTACTATTAGATTTAAGAAAACCAGGAGCCTTTATGATGAAAAAAAAATTATTTAGTTTGTAGTAATAATATCAAGTTACAGTGTAACAAATTCCTTTCCCTTAGAAAACTAGTTCAGTTTTAGTTCAAAACGATAACTCTGAGGGGATACTGAGTGCCTCAATTAATACTATGTCAATTTGTTTTACCATCTGCATGTATTTACTGACCCAGGATATCTCAGAAGGTCTGCCCTAAAAATCACCATGTTTACTCAGCTGAAAACAAATCCAAAGATCCCATTTCATTTTCAAGCCACCAGTGTTCGTTAGAGTAAAGTTCCATGCGTTGACAGATCCTTCAGGTTTTATTTATGGAACAGCATTTGCGTGAGAGATAATAGGCTAAGAATAACCATTACCTCACCTAATTGTTGTCTCCTTAAAGCTTCTAAAAATGTATTTGGGGTTGGAGAGCAGGCAGCACAGGCGGTGTAAGGAGTCCACCAACTGGTACCGTCTGTGTGAGTTACCACTAATCCAATCACTTGGGATCAGATGGGCTTGTGGCAGCTTCTTCCCCCGTGGACAGAGACAGTTTTAGAAGAGAAAGATGTAAGGGCATGTGGTAGATATGTAATAGATATAAAATAGCTATATTAATAACAGATAATAGGCAGTAATTGTAATAATAATAAAATGATAGATGCATCAATAAAGCATGCCAGGAAAGTATTGTGCAACTTGTTGGCCAACAAAAACATTTTTTAAAAAGATGCATTTTAACCATATCTAAGCAAAATTTTCTTTTTATTTTTCTTCTTACTTGTTGAATTGAACATTGTTTCTTTTGGGTAACGTGTGTCTCTGCTTGCCTGATATTTCCAGCTTGGCCCTGTAGCCAGGGGATGATACAGAGCAGGAGGAGGGGGACAGGGGCAGTGGTGGGCATTTGGAGAGCATGCAAAGTGGAATTTTTGTGTCTGCTCAACCATGACCGCAGCAGATTCCCTTGCAAAAGACCTATAGAGAATGTAAAATGACCTTGAAATCCCCCTCTTAGTCGACATCCTACATTTTTCCATTAAAAAAAAAATCACAGTGCTAGAAGAAAGAATGTTTTCATAACTTAATTCTTGCTTTCTTTCCTTATAAACATTGCTCTTTCAAAACACTCAAGTTTTGAGATCCCCTGAAAAACAAGAGATCTAAGTAGTAGCTTGGATGAGTTTGAAAACTTTAGAAGTTGCTTAAGATTTAGGAAGAAATTTGACTTTTTCCTGATTATATTGTTTTGACTCCAAAACAAAGCCTTCTTAATTTTTAGTTCTTATGTTTTTCTTAAGAAAATAAAAAATATTTTATATTTTAATATCTTTTAAGGGAAAATATTTTAAGGGAAGCAAAGCACTTCCCTTGAGTTTTTGGTAGCTGAACAACACAGTTTTATTTGGGCAACATTATGTAAGTAATATACGGGGCAAATCTGACTCTTTCTCCAGAGGGCAAGAGACCAAACCTCACAGGTTATTTAATAAATAAACTGAGGACCGAGATAGAAATAGGAATATTCTTTTCTTTGTGGAGGCCTGTGTTGCACTGACCAGGTGGTAATGGAAAGCTGTGGAGGGATGCAGCATTTACACTTGCTCAAAACATTCCTACTCACCTGAGCCTCAAACCTCTGTGCTTTGTTATGGGAAGCCTTTTATGTGTTAGAGGGGTGAAGACCAAACTGTGGCAGGCCAAGCTTGGACATAGAAAGACCACTAAACAAGGATTTCCTTTAGGAAAACGTTTCTCCCGCTTGAAGGAAAGGTTGGATGTTAACAGTGTCTCTTACTGTTTTCTAGGCAGGTGGAAGGTGATTTCCAGTCATCCTAGACAAAGATTGAAAGTAATTTAATACAGACGTGGTGGGGTACATATGTGTCAATGTATGGGCAGGAATAGGATCAAAAGATTCAGTGAAATACACGTATTTCCTAGTATGATTAAGGGAGACACAGAGAAGCTGAGATGTTCACTGAGAAGGGAATAGCATCCAAACCTGGAGTGATAAAGTGATCTACTAATTAATGAACACTTTTAATTTAAAGTTACTATAAATTATTATGCATATATTTGTAATTACACATGTGCATTAACTGGAAATGATAGTTGGAAGAAGCATTTAATTTCTGTGTACCTGTACAATTTTCCTTGTTTGTGGTCTCTGCCTGTAATTACACTTCCATGGCTGCCTTTGGGCATGCTTTGACTTAATCCACTGACTCCAGCCAAAGCTACATGAATTATGACCTTGCCTGGGAATGGTTTCTTATTTAGGAAAAGACTTGAGTGAATGAGATTAGTGTTTCCCTGGGCCTATACCAGAGGAGCAAAGCCCAGACTCCTTTTGGAAGACCACAATGAGGGTGTACTGCTTTGAGTTATGAAATACATGAACAAAAAATCTCTCTGGTGTTTCTGGAGGTAATCCTCCAGTGTGGGCCTGTAGTTCAACACTTACGCACTTTACATGTGTATACACACATACATACCTTTACATGTGTATACACACATACATACCTTTACATGTGTATACACACATACATACCTTTACATGTTCTAGTATGATTGTAAAATTCTTCAGGACTTAGTAGATCTAAATATGAGATTCTTCTTGGAACATCACAGCTATAAAGCAGCGACAAAACAAAATTTGGGCTTTCAATTGGCCTTTTATTTCTGAGCCAAACAACCTCTTTCTGATGAAACCCTAGAGAGAAGTGCAGATTCTACTAAATTCAATGACAATTTTGCTAATGACCTGAATAAATCAGTCATACTTCTTTAAGATAATGTTTTCACTCCTATTTTTGAAAAGATAAAATCATTATTGCAGCTCTACAGAGAGCCTGTGAATAGTTTAAAGGTTTCCTAAAGGAGAGAACAAACAAGGTGAAATCCTCACTCAGTGCAGCCACATTAAGCATGGTGCAAGAGAAGCTCCAAAAAGCATTCTGTTTAAAGGACTCTTTTAGAAGACTGTTCCTCACAGGTTCTTGTAGACACCTTGTATGCTATGACTGGGAGGGGGAAAAATCCCACTGGACCAGCACAGGCAAGCACCTGAAGTTTAGGAGGTAATGGCATTATGTTTGTCTGGGCACTTGAATTCAGTGAGTGGTGACACAAATGAAAGGCTCCTGAGCAGCTTTCATGGAGCAGGACAGCTGCTCCCCCAGTGCCTGGGCTGGTCCTGCTCAGGGCATGTGCACAGTGCCCCACTCCATCCAACCCTCCTCAGGGGCCACTGCTCATTGCTTAAAGGCCTTATAAGGAGAACCTCTGGGCAGTTCTATTGGCTTGTAATTGTCTTCTTAAACAGTGAACAAGTTCTGTTAACTTATTTTGAAAGCAGTAAGTCAGAACCAGAGGAAGAACATGAAGTTAAGCCACCAGAACATATGTGCAATGCCAAAGGACAGGCATAATGCTTTTATTTGCCTGTTTTTCATTTACTTAACTTTTTGGAACTGCTTTTTTTGTTGCACCTTTAACACACAGTGTATGGATGTGTAAACAAGACCAACTTCCTGAAAAAAAGAGCTCATTAAAAGTGAACCGTGTGTGAATCTGCTGCTGCTTCAAAATAGGAAAACTATCTTACCTCAGGTTTGGAGGGAGTGAGTACTGCAAACCCCTTTCAGGGCATCATTAACATATTCTAAACTGTTATCCGAAACAACATCCCCTACACTGGCTCCTCGGGTCAGGGCCTTAAGGTTGCCACTCCATGTGAGCACTTCAAGAGCTGCAGTCCCTTAGCTGGAGATCAAACAACATTTTCTCCACACAGAGAATTAAACCAACACATGAGGGTGCCTTTATCAAACTGTGTTTGATAATGAAGGCTTCAAAAAGCTAGGTGGGTCAAAATGTCAGTGTCTTTCTTTTGGTCTGTTCAGGTTCTGTATTGCCATACAAATTATAGAGGAAAAGCCTCAGAATGAGAGACGTCTGTTATTTCCCCTGGGAACTATTTCATTATTGGCAAGAACTTCTCTTCTATATGTTTCCTTCCACCCCCCCCCAACCCCAACCCCACCNAAACTGATATCAATACATCTGTGGGCAATTAATGAAGGAAAGTAAAATCTCTGGTATTGATTTTTAAACTAATGAATAGAGAAAATTAATATAAGTCTTTCAAGCATTCTATCACTATATGATTTGCTTGGGTTAAGTCGCATGATGAGTTGAGTATGTACAATAAAAAAAAGTAATTTAAATGCCTGATGCTTTTAAAAAGTGATTTTATGCAAAAAAACTGGCGTAAATTATGCAAGGAACTGGTGTCCATTATTGCATAGTAGTGGATAGACCATGAAGCTGCTCTGCAGAATGTAAAAAGCATGTAAACAATCAGAAAAGGGAATTTGAAAATGAAGGGAAGTGAGCAAAGAATACCAGCTGATGAATAAAACATTTCCCAAAGTTCAGAAAAGTCAGCTGGTCTATGTTAAAGTGGTTGCCAGGCAACTCATCTTTTAAAACAAGTACTTCTGTGGCAGATAACTCATAAAGACATTGAAATGGCAAAATTAACTGCTCTTGAACAATTTCTTCGATACATTAGGTACAAACAGGCTTTCATTCATCATCAGGCGTGCATATCTTCTTGTTATAACTTTTTTCCTTGAACAAATGCATGCATTTTGTCCAAAGCACTGCATTTTTAACTCCTTCATCTTATTCCCCATGAGGGAACAGCTAGGAATCTCTGCCTTAAATCTGGGCATTGATATAAATCCACTTTGGATGAAATAGGGGAACTCATTCTCTATTTTGGAAAACAGGCAGTCTTGTATGGTAGGATTAGAGCTCTTGCATGTAAAGAGGGGCTTGGTTGCATTCCACCAAATATTTTCCATGAGACAGACTAAGAGTGCAGCCAGAGAGGGAGAGGCTTCTGTAACAGATTGTAAAAAAAGTTCAGGAAAAAAGCAGACAGATCCTGGTGGTTCTCGCTGTGTAGAGGAGGATGAAGCAGTAACTGGAGGGGGAAGCTGATCATATGGAATAATTTATTTGACTTTTTCCTTTCCAATTTTTAACTGAACAAAATTGTCTTTTTTTTTTTTTTTTTTTTTTTTTTTNTTTCTTTACTATTGTGTTCATTATTCATGATTTTTCAATGAGCACTTTAGTGAAACGCTGAACACAAAGAATGTTTGCAGGCTGATCATAGTGCCTGTGTTTACAGCACTTTGCTACTTGCTGTTTATCATTTGTAACTGATCACCCTTCATAGGAAGATACTCTTTCCATCTCCAAATTGTATAACTGAAAGTATTATAGATGAGAAAGAGAAAACTAAAAAAGTTTCCAAGGACTTCCACAAGATTATTGTTTTCTCTTCAATACAACTAAATAGTATCTTTACTGAAGTAGAAAACAAATAACGAAAAAACCTCTTACTAATTTCACTGCAAATCTGTAGCATTTCATAACCTTTTTGGGAATGTTTATAAGTCCTTTTTTGAGTGCCAACTCATCTCTGCCACTTGGAAAATGCCTGGCATAACCCACCTCTCGAGCAGAGCAGCACAGGGTCGTGCCCCTTTTCTGGGTATTTGATTACTGCCAGCAATGCCACCACAAGCACGAGAGAAATCCTCAGTCTTTCAATTTGTGGTTGTGCTCCTGAGTTGCCTTCTACTGGTGATTCAGCCATAACCATTACTTCCTCAACCACAGTCAGTAAAACAAAACAATCAATCCAAGGACTGTGCAAAGTACCTTTCCTGTAAAAAGTTCAAACGTACCACAAAAGTGCTTATTGAGATGCAAATTAATGCAGTGCCGAGTCTTTTTGCTGGTAGCTCACAGTCAGTCCTTTGCTGCTATGGGGATATGTGGCTGATGTTAGGACAGCAACTTTTCACTCGGCATCCTGCTGCTCTCCTGGGATATTGCACTCAGAGCAGAACTTGTGGCACGGACACCAGTCCCTTGGTAGCAAATCAGCCCCTGGATTTCCATCTGAACATACCTTAGCTTGGTTTTGGAGTGATTTTACTAAAATATATTAGAGAAAGAGATCAGGATGAAAGTTGGGTAATGTTTTAATATATTTTTCACGCTAGTGTTAAAGATGTGCAGTAATTTTTAAGGTCTGTAAATTTTTTTTTTTTGTCCTCAGCCAGTCATACAATCCCATTGAAATAATTAATTAAGGCACAGATAAGTTTAACTCTCAGATAGATCACACTTTTTAAAACAAGATTGGATATTAAGAAAAATGTATTCACTGAATGGATGGCCTAGCATTGGAACAGGCTGCCCAGGGCAGTGGTGGAATGACCATCCCCAAAAGTGTTTGAAGTACTGTGGTGTTTGATGTGGTGTTTTGGGATGTGTCTCAGGGGTGGACCTGGCAGTGTCAGTTTAGTGGCTGAACTTGATCTTAGAGGGCTTTTCCAATCTATGACTTTCCTGATTTTAAATGTTTATTATTGGCATTTTGTTTACTCTTTGCCTGACTCTCTGATCTTTAACTTTTTTTTTCTGTGCTTCAAAGACCCTCCCAGGCTCTGCAGCCACCAGGGTGAGCGCTGTCACACGTGGCACAGGTGGCTTCATGTGTGTGGGGACAGGGGGGTGATGTCCTTGCAAGGCAGGCACTTCCACTGTGTCTGCTCCCCATGCCCCCATCACAGGGCAAAGGATGGGCTGGGATGCCAGGAACACCACTGGAATACACAGCTAATGCACCAGCTTCCCCTGCATGTGTATATAAATATATATATATGTGTGTGGATAACTAATGCACATAATTACTTAGATTGCTTGATACAGGTACTTATTTTTGTTTGTAGTAAATATGTTGGAAGGCTTCAGAAACACAGTTAATGAGCCTATTTAGCTATTCAAAAGATCAGGATCTGAAACTTTGGGAGTAGGAGGTGTTGCAGGAGCTGTAGCCCATTATTCAATTCCTGGGGTCAGACCACCAGCAGCTGTAGAAATCAATAAGGCTTACAAGGATGAAATAAACTTAAAAAAAGGAAGCATTGACAGAGAATATTCCACAAAGCCACTCTTGATCAGGCTGAGCCTGTTCATACCGAAACCTGGAGAAGTTTTACTCTTTACTCTTAGAGCCTTCGGCCAACATCAGGAACTTGCAGGATTCTTTGGGCAAAGTTTCCCAGTCTCCTGATGGATCCAAAATGTGCCTGGATAGCACAGTACTGGTGCACACTGAGGCAGTGTGTCTGACCATCACTCCTTCCTGCATTTCATTGACGGCTTTGATGAATTAGACACCACATTTGTTTGTTTGTTTTCTTTTTCAGAACCTTTCAGAGTATGAAAAAACCCACATAACCCTGCTGGTCTTGCAAGCAAAATCAACTAGTGCAGATATTAATAGCATAGACCTGAGAGACTTTCATATGGTATATTTATATACCATTTATACCATAGTGGTATAAATATCAATATACACAGAAAGCATTCTAAATAGTATTCCAGATAGTGGGAATAGCATAAATCTTCTGATACCATAATACATGTTCTCTTTCTCATTCTCCTATATTCTGCCTGATTTGATATATCAGATTTCACTGCAAAGACAGCTGTAATCCATATTTTTAAGGCCAAAGGAACTGTTCACAGTAGAAAGCATCTAGTATTGGAAGACATATTCCTATAGAAAAGAAAAGCAGTCACAGCCAACATGTCAGGAAAAATTTTGGTCTCTGCTTTATATAATGTACTTAAAATAAATCCTGGTTAAACGCAATTATTTTCTTATAGAATCAATGATTTTGTACAAGTCTGATGGCCTTTACAATTTTTTCATGTGATTAAAATGGTAAAAAGAGTACATTTGCCAAGCCCAAGCAGTCATGAATGTGTCAAGCCCCTGAGCAAAGATGAGCAGAATAAATAAATAAAAAAAGGAAGTCTGAGAAAATAATGTTGGGTCTGTTATGTGCTGTCTCCTTTCATCTGCTTTGTCATTCATGCTTGCTAGATTTTCTCTGCAGTTGGGAAGGTTAGAAAATGAGAAACTGAGGTTTTGCATAATCACATGATGCCAAGAAATGTACTTTTAGGGAAAATGACCAAATGTCACAGACAGCTGACAGGCATGACAAGCCATAAGAGGGTGCTGTCAGTTTCCGGGTGTGAAGTTCCAGTTTTAGCCAAAGTTATGAACATAAATATACCATTTGTTACTTTGGAGCAGCATTTATTTATTAACTCATTTCACCACAGAAATAGTCAACTTTGCAAATGTCTTCAAATAATTTGCTGTCAGATGGTTTGCAACACTTTTTATGGCCTCTGTAATTTACGGTAAAGTGATTTAAAATATATACCTTGATTAGATCTACATTAGTCTTATATTTTTTATGTCAAATTATGTAAAAATGGAAATAATGATTAATTTTGCTATAGGAAATTTCACCGAGTTATAATAATTTCAGTCTTATCTCTTTGAGCTGCATGTTTCTCCTATTGCTTTAAAACTAATTTAGGCCACATTATATACAAAATTAAATCTTACTTTTATAGCTACACCCTTGGGGTTCAATGAAAAGACTTTATGAGCTAGAAATTAAAAGTACTGGTTGAAAATACTATTACATTATACAAGCTATTATTAAGGCAATTTACAAAGTTGGTATTAAAACTATGCACATTTTTCATTGTTAGCACCCATATATTCAGCAAGCCCATGGGACCATTTTGTATATAATCTGGCAAATAAAATCAACTGAAAGGTAAACAGTAAGTCCACAGCATTTCTGGATAGGGAGAATTGCACTATAATAACTGTAAAGCAGATTTAACTTCAGATTGTTATTAATTTAGTTGATACGCACTACATTTATTTAATGTAAAAATCATTTTGACACTGTGTTCCACAAATACTGGAGAATACACAGAAGTCTTGAGTTTGCTTTTTCATAAAAACCCCAGATACCTTATATGCAACAAAATTCAATTTGGCAATATCTATTTTGCATCTTAAATATGGAGTCACAGCTGATTTTTGACTCCTATATATATTTCCAGAATTTGGAGGCAATACAATAGCTTGTTTTGCTTGGACTGTAGGTAACATAATGCATGACTTAATGCTTTTATTTCTGAACACTGTTGTAAAAAACCTTGCAACATGATTTATGGTCTTTTAATTTCAAGGATGCTTAAAGAACAGAGACCACCAAGAAGTAGGGTGGAATATCAAATATTTGCCCAAGATGACAATACTGAGACAGAACCACATGAGCATGCAGTTGGTCCTTTAATGTTATATATTTATATGTTCCACATTGGAACACCCTAGGTGTTATATCAAGACGGGACAACTTCTGTTTAAACAGAAGGGGAAAATGTTTCTTTTTCCACTCTTGGGGAAACCCACTGCAATAGTAGAAATGTTTTATCAAGAAAGCTGCTACCAGGCCTGGCTGAGTGCAGTGTGAGTGCTGGGAAGAGCTGGAAGAATGGAGCATTTGCTGCAGCACCATCACTACTCAATCTCTTGCTGCTCTGTGGCTGCAGGAGTCTTGTTGGGAAGGTCTTGTTGCTGAGACTCAGAGGATTTTTCCATCTACTTTCACTCTACTTTTACAGAAAAACTGTCACATTGCTGACAGAATCAGGGGACAAGGAATTCTTCCCTTGGTTTCCAGGACTGGGTTCTAGCTAGTATTTGGCAGTAAGTTGAGAGGACTGGGATTTTGGGGTTTAGCTATTCTGAGGTTTAGGCCTGTGATTTATTTGGACCCTCAGTTCTTGCAGAGGAGTCTGAGAAAACACTCCCCAGACATTTTGAAAGGGCTGATCCATGAGGTGCTATATTTTAACCAGACTAGGAGAGAGCAAGGATGCTGCTGCAGGTTCAGTGGGGAGCTGGGATATTAATTAAAAACCCGCCCAGATTCTGGGTAAAACAGCAAAATTGTTCTTGCTACTACCCTTTGTGGAAAGCTTGTGGCTCAGGAGCTGCCTGGGAAGGAAGAGCTCGTGTAAATGTGCTGCCCAGTCATGGGCATCCAGCTTTCAGGGGATGCTGTGGGAGCACTGAAAGACAGAGAACCTTTCCTTGGATGCTCAGCAGTCAGCCTCTGCAGGAAAAGTATGGATTAGGTGTCAAAGGTGACTGGCACACTGTATAATCAAGCCAATAAACTCTGTTGTGTTACTGAGCAGAAGAAATTTTCACTGTTCCTGTTGTGTTGGAACAGAGGGAATTCCATGCAGGAATGTTGTGTACAGCTGTTGTGACCTGAAGTGTGTTGCCAGTCTGCACCGAGGGGTCACAAAAACACCTCAAAGTGTCTGATTTTCTTTATGTGAGGGATCAATAACCCTTTAAATGAAATAACCCAAGAGTGGGAGCTTTAGGAACCCCTTTTTTTCCATGTTACAAGAACAATTTGAGAAGAAACATGATTTTATTTAGCTAAAAAAAATCCTCTAACCACCCAAGTATATTCCCATGGCTGACTATAAAGATATTATTTATAGAGATTAAAGCAGCCTTATAAAAAAGGAATAGCTCTGATATTGTATTTAATTTTGACAGTCTCTATTATCTTCTTACTGTCCCTTAAAAATTATTACTATTACAACATAATGCAAACATTGCTATTATTAGATATTCATATTTTATGGCCTTGGAAAATGTTGACATATAATTAATTTGATTATGGATAAAGTAATTCAATTTTAGATTGCCTACATTAATTTATTAAACACTGTAAAAGATAATAGATTGAGTGCAAAGGGAAATGGAAGAAATTATGTGTACTCAGAAAACTATCAAGCATGTTTAACATGTTTGTACAGAGAAAGCAAAAAAAAAGACATTATGTAATACATCAATCAACCCACGGAGATTACATTTCAAAGCCCTTTTATATTGAACAAATGGAGCTTGATTTTTAGTCTTTTAGAAGTACCTGAATTTACAATAGTATAAATTTATAAATAATGCATTTTATTTTTGTTGCTATTGTTATTATGGCCCGAGGATCAAAGCCTTAAATTAGGTATCTGAATTAAATATAACCACTCCTAAGAACTGATAATCATCACACCAAATCCTATTTATGTAACTTTTCAGATTTAAATATCTGAATTGATTTTTAAAAAAACATTTAAAAGGAAGAAAAAAAGTTTAGGGATGGGACACATCAAACCACAGGCCAGTCCGGGAAACCCTCACACACACGTATCTTCCTCACTGTGTGGCTCTCTTCCCTTCAATGGGGATCCTTGTTCAAGGAACCTTTCCCACTCTTATTTCAGGAAATAGTTTTACATAAAGTTGGTATAATAATGGTCTTATAAATAAAATGGTATGAAACTGATCAGATTTCTTACTAAATGACATTTTCTCAGTAAAATCAATGCAAGTTCATGTGTCTGCATGCAGGGATCTCTTTTTGTACGGTTTCTGAAGCACAGGGATCTACTCATCTAATTTTTCCTCTTATAAAATAGTGTGTTTGTCATGTCCTTGTACTGAATTGTATCTTCATCACTTTCCCACTGCTTTTAGCAACAATTTGCTAGGATCTTCTTAAGTTTTGGAGAGTTTTGCAGAAATACAAACATTTATGTGTGCAAACGAAAGCTTTGTAAGGCATTGTTTTAGATTTTGATATTGGTGATTTTCTGTCTTCCCTACTGATTTTAATTTATTGCTTAAATTTCATTCTGAGGAAACCATACTTATAACAGTCTTTGATCCCAGGTCTACAAATATGTACACCCTTACAAATATTAAGAAACACAATGGTCAGGAGCTATCCATATAATTACACCTACTTAATTACAGGTTGAATTGTTATTCAGAATATGGACATTGTACTTATAAATTTTTTTCTGTGGTATGTTAGAGAAAATTTTTGACTTTTTGATAAATTTTTGCTAAGGCAAAAAGTTCTTCAACCCTTATCAGGAGTTATTTTGTCATATCTTTCTAAGGTGAATTGAACTTTTAAAGGCTAAGCTTTTCTTATGTGAAAGGATGATAAAATATAGAAAATATACTTTAAGCTAATGTCTTGCAGTATGTTTTAAAATGTTCTTGTTAAAACAAGATGTTCCTTAATGAAATATCACTCGGTTCTAAATGAGAATTCATTTCAAAGAGAGGATTTTCATCAGTATGTTTTATTGCCATAATATACAACATTTGACATAGATAAACATCAAATTTTGATATGCTTAGGTCAAGATATGTAACCTTTCTCCTTCTTCAAAGTCTTAATATTAAAATTCTGAATTATGCTGTGCTGATTTGTTACTTTCAAAGCTTGTCTGACACTCACCTATTTTGAATTGATGGGAGTACTATTAGATTGAACCATTTCCTGGGGTGCAGTCATATATTTTTGAAATCTAATCACAATGAGCTCTTTACTACAAGAAACAATACCTGGATATTGCTGACATCTTACAAAGCAGATAGAAAGAACAGAACATTAATGGCCCAAGTTAATTCCACACATAAAGAGAGAATGGTTTAACTTTCTCTTATCATATTTCATAATAGTTTTGCATATATGAACATGATATAAAACTATTACTGCAATAAAAACACTCCTTTGCTATTAAAACCTTCTAATTAATAATGAATTTGGTAATGATTACTATTACAGTTACTATTTAATGCAAGCAAAAACTGAACATAATCTTCGAATGTAGTCAAGCAGAATCTCCTCAGTCCTTGTTATTTATGATTCTGCCTTCTGAAGGTCAGATTATTTTTCATTCTCTTTAATAATTCACTAGGTATACTAAATGTTTACTTCATGTCTGAACGACAACCAATCTTGTTTTAATTAAATATACCTCTTGACATTGTTTTAACATATCAGTGAATTCAAATCAGTTAGTAAAATGTTAAGCAAATCAAATTTGTAGTCACTCTCCACTTTGAATATCCACTTCTCTAGTTTCTTCCCACCTGCTGTCATGTGTTAATTTTTTTAAAGCATCATCTATTTGCAAAAAAAAGAAAGAAATTGGTATTGTCTTGTGTTGTTTCATCCTTAAAGTGAAACCATTTGCAAGAAAATGATGGGTCCCTAGTGCTGAACTTCTTTGCATATTAATTTTGTTAGCCTTACCTCCTGTGGTCTTTAGTTCTGGAAGGCCTATTAGATAATACACAAGATAAATTTTCCCTGGTATCTTACAGCTAGTCAGAGGAAAATAATCCTTTCTTCTTAAAACTTAAAAATTGCAGTATTAGCCATGCATACTTCCCCCCTGTTTTATCAGTAAAGATTAATTTAATTAAGCACAATAATCTAGTCAATATTGGTTATATTTGTTTCCAGGACTCAAGAAATTTATGCTTGTGTTAATAAACGTGTCTCAAATGATAATGGACAAGAAATGGATTCTGTGCAAATTTCTGTCAAATGGTGGTGGCAGAATGGGCTTTGGTGGAATTTGTGTGTTTTATCTGAAATGCAGAAGTCAAGGGAAGCTGAGTAGTTGGAATAGTTGTGGTCAGACCTAAATGTCAGGCACTTCACATGGTTACAAAAGCAGATTTAGTTGGATGGGGTTGGATGGCTGGAGATGCTTAGCAAGGATGACTGGTGAGGTTTACAAAAGTGTCCAAGCAGGTAACTCCGATTTTCAGCCTGTGCCTGTGAATATTTTTGGTGAGTTTCTTGAGGTATCCAAGTACCTGCAAATTCCTTTGGAAATCTGTCTCAGGGTTGTGATTACATAGCAGCTGACTTTCAGTATGTTTCTCTGTGCCTAGGAAATGAATTTGTGGTTTTTGGAAAGAAAGTGCTGGTGTTACATCTTGCCCCTTACAAATGACCAAATTACAGGTTAAATTTCTTCAGCTGCTTGAACGTATTTGCTGTTTGCACCCAAGTATCATAAGCTTTTTGTTGTAACAAAAGAAATGTGTGGAAAGCCCTCAGTTCTTGACAGACAACTTGTTTTTGAGTTATGTTTTTCCTCAAAACATCCTCTGCTTTTAGAACAATGGAACTGTTAATATCGCTCAAAACTTTATAGCTGAGCAGAGACCAGACAATTTGTTTCAGGATTTCCAGCACATACTCTGAAAACAAAGTGAGCCCATCTTTAGGCTAAATTACATCATTATTTACTGGCTCTGCCTATTGTTTAAAATGGCACACAATCCTAAACAAGCCTATAGTAGTTTTTTAGACTCCAGAAGTATAGTGGAAAAAAAGATATTTTCATAGTTGCTGACATCTCTGATTTACAACTGCATTGGGAACTAGTTATCAAACAGGTTTCTTTGTTGGTACCAGATGTTTCTAAATATCTTTTATTTTGAAATGAAAATCCTTAAGACATTCTAAAGACATTTTTTCCTTATATATATTTTAAATCATTAAAATGTTCTTAAATCACAAACAGTATGTAGACATTCTCTGCTCCTGAGAACTGTTAAACCATTATCTCTGACCCTGGCATTACCTGGGAGGCTTTCTGGGAAAGAAAATTCACCTTTTTTTTCCCCCCTGTACTAACCCACACCTGAATCAGACATGCATGGAGAGGCACACTCTTAACAGTGTGCCAAAAGTAAGAATCCACACTAAAACCCCAAAACTTGTTTAGGTGATTTCCTTCAAATAAAACACCTATAAAACCTCACAACTTACCCCTTTTGCTGTAAGTTTGTTAGCATTGAGACAAATGGAGAGATTTAGAGAAAGAGTGTGGTATCTGCCATTGTCAAAATAGAATGGATTTTTCTACTTTACTATGAGATTGTCAATATTAACCAATTAAATGTGCAAAACATGTTTTGTGTATTTATATGCAAAGATGTTACAGATAATGGTCTAAAAGCATGTAAAAATGATTTTTTCCTCCATTACTACTTGGCCATGGAATAAGTAATGGAACTAAATACACAAGCCATCAATAAGTAATCACAGACAAGATCTACTCTGTTTCCTCGGGCATATCTTTTGACCTTTCAATATTCCTGTTGTCCCCCTCTTTGCATATTTGATCTGTTTAGACTGTGGGGTGTCTGAAGGGAGAACTGGCTGTAGTGTGTTTGTGGAGCACCCAACAGTTGCGAGATCTCGGTTTTCTGCAAAGCCTCAAGGCACCGCCAGGCTGTTGATGCAACAACCAATATTTCAATCTACTGAAGTTTCTGCTTTATTGCTAGAAACAGGACCTATCAATACAAAATGGCTTTCAGCCTAAGCTCTTTCATCAGAGTGCTTGCCTGCCATGTGCAGAGACCTGAACTCGGCAGGGGTCGTTTGCTGTCTCCCCATTTCCATTACTGCTTTTGCATATGGCTTGTAGGGAGCAAGGAGCAGGAGATGGATTTTGCTGCAGATTCTGCTAGAGAAGAAGTGACATCATCACGAGATAGAAAAGGGGAGAGAAATGAGCTTCCCTGCCGGGCAAGGAAGAGTAAAGAGAATGTCATGGCAGTGTATTTGGGGGAGCAGGTTGGAGAGAAGAATGAACAGAAGGAGAGAGAGCAATAGAGACAACAGGAGGAAGAGTAAAGAATGAGCAATGAGACAATATGATTAGAGCTTTTTTTCCACCAGGGAGAAACATTTGCAATGCAAACAATTAAAATCGTTAGACTTTCCTAATAATGTTTTTCCATGCATGTAATCATGGCGATTGCCAAAAGGACAGGGAGGAAACAGCAGGCAGGATATTTTTGGGTGTAAATGAAGAAGTGGGACTCGTGATTTGCAAATGGGAGACTGGATGATTTTTATCTGGTGGTTGTACATAGGTTATTGGCATATTAATGTCAGAAGAAGTGGTCTGAATGCATTCTAGGGGATGGAAAGTATTCTGTGTCCTAAATCAAACTGTTCCTATTGAGATTAACAGTTTTCATCAATGTTAAATGTACAGACTTTTTTCTATACTGAGAGGAAAATCTTTTCTACAAGTACTTAATACTTAAGGAATGAAAATACTGCTTTTCACTGACTGTAAGCCTATTGTAATTTCTTCCTTAAAAAGAGAAAATACCCTAGTAGGAAATTTTTTGAACCTTTGAGTAGCAAACAGTGTCTGGTAAATGCAGGTATTTAAATCAGATGAAAACTTAATAGAAATTATCTTCAAAGACTTTTGGAATAAGTTTTAAATGTGGGCTTGTAAAAAGTCATTACATTGTACTCAGAGAATACGAAGGAGTGTCTGAGTGTGGTAGAACCATGATTAAAACCTGTCAATACCCAGTGCCTTTCACTGTTTCTACCCTGGCCAGTCTCTGCCAAGGAACAAAAAAATGACTTCAGCAATTTTATTGATGACATTCCAATGCCAAATTGTCTTCATGTAAATGTAGTCTTGTAATGCATTTGCTTAAGTTAGGGCAGGTACAGCTGCTGAGCTTGTCTTACTGAACAGGAACATTAATGTGCCATTTTTGTCAGTATACCCTGGCTCCACTTGAGCATTTGAGTATTTTATGTTTCTCTTCATTGGAAACAATCCTGAACTTGAAGTTCAGTTGTATTCAATTTCTTCTCTTTTTATGTTTGATAGTTTCATAAGTGTTTATCGTTAATGTTACCACAATGGTCTGTTTCCCAGCAATTAATTGCTAGGTTTTATTTTCCATTTCACACAAGTTTATTTTATCACTTTACATCTTTATCTGTCAAACTCATTAGTTGTTTCTGTGAAAACTTCAGTAATTTCTTCAGGGATTTTTTTTTCCAGGTCATAAATAATCAAGAAATAATCTTTCAAAATAAATTCCATTATTCTTTCCTCCATTTTCAAATACCTCTTGTCTTAACAATCAAAGCCAATTATTTATCTCTTCAGTAGTTTCTGTCACACTATTTACAAATCATAGTGCTGAGTATTGCACTGGTATCTTCACAGACCTTAAATCAACTGGGGTAGAATTTCTCCTGCTGACCCACTGTTAATTCTTCCAATCTTTCTATCCAGCTTACTCATCATGATTTCTTTGATTTCTATCCTATGCTTTGGCATAAAATTTTCTAAGCAATACATTTTATATTTCACTGATGAAGTTTTCACTATACTGATCTGGAGTATGTGCATGTTTAAGAAAACAGATATCAATTTGTTTTCATGTTCAACATGTGGTGAAGTCACTTGAATGACATCAGGAAGAATTAAACATTCTGGTTTGGATCTTATCCCCAATTTGTTGAAGCAGTCTCACCATAGGTGTTTGTGTCAGCTTTCTTCAATCTGTTAGTGCCTCTAAGGTTAGAAAAGGAATCTCTCCCTTTTTTTTTTTTTTTTTTTTTTTNTTTTTCTGCTTCCTCCTTCCTCCTGAGTAGTTTTGACAGAAGCTTTTTTGTCATGTACAGGCATTTTGGCTTCCTGACCTAATCGTTTTGCTGATCCTGATTTTCTCCCATAATTCTTGTTTCCTTAGGAAATGTAAATCTGCTGCAGCATCTGTTAGCTATCCTTGTTTATTAATAATTAGGCATGAATGTAATTATAAATTCTTTAATAATTTACCTTTACCACCTCTGAGAGGCCCATAACTGATCTCTTGTTTAAACATTTCAGATCTTTGTCTTACATTATTTTCATATATCATTCTCAAAGTGTTGACCACATTGTTGATACAAGCAAAATCTCATCCTCAGCTCTTGCCAGGAATTTATCTTTGAATGTGTTATCTCTTCTAATTGGACATTTGGGAGAGAACAGATTGCTGGAAGCTCAGCCCTATGGCTCCTTAATTCATAGCTGCTTGGCCCTTGACTAAAATAAAGCTGCATGGAGCTGCCTGATTTAAGAACTCAGAGTATTAAGAGCAGCAAAGGATGAGATACAGCAGGGCTATATGCTTTTATGCTGTTTATACACCCTATTTGGATCAGGCTCCAAACACTAACATTCACTCTTCTCTTCGTTTACTTTTGCCAAATTAATACTACCGAAGGAACCAAGCACAGAGGAATCTCTAGCCATTGAGGGGCTATTTTGACTGAATACGTAGTGGAAAATGAGATTAGCCGACCAGAAATCTAGTCCTCTTCAGGAGGTGAACAGATGTGCTCCTCCAGCCTCAGCTGTGCTGGTGGAAGATATTAGTGACCGCAGCCTGTCTCTGGGTGGTTATCAGGAATCCCAAATCCCTTCGACTCTGCTAGTAGAGCTGCTCATACAAGCTCCCTCTAACCTATTTTTTTTCAAAATGCACTAGATTAGCAAAGACTTACTGTTTATCTGAACTAACCTGGCCTCCTCGGAAGTGGAATAAGCTCGGGTACAGCCGCTTCGCCAGCAGATCGGTAGGGGCAGCAAAGAACAGTGGACAGCAATCCCTGTCCCTGGCACAGCTGCTGCAAAGTACACGTCTGGCTAGACCCCAAACGCTGCTAGATGCGTGTTTTGTTTCCTTCCTATCCCCGTGGTAATTCCACATCCATTTACTCTTCTAATTTCTGCTCTTTATACCATTCTGCTTTTGACAGCAGCACTTTGTTTATTTCAAAAGCTTTCATTCTCCCAGCGGCTGTGTAGAGTGATAATCTGGTGAGCAGGAAAAGAGAGTGACTTCTAACCACACACGTATGCTCCCCCTGGTTGTCACCATTGAATAAAATTTTATTATTTGCTATCTCTAAATTCCTCTGTCATAAATTACCAGAATCTGCCATGTCACTCTTCTTTGTATTCTGAACCATAAAAAA
>WEIU01024410.1:102155-129655 GCA_013389925.1 Aegithalos caudatus
AAAAAAAAAAAATCAAATACTCACTTGCTTAGAAAAATATGTCAAGAAAGACTGTGTCTGCTCCATGGTGCTTCTGGCTAAAATGAGCGAAAACACAAATGTACTGGACACATTGTGGCAGAGATCTTCTGCTGGAACAAAAAGATACCAAAAAACCCCAAATTACATTACATAGGCTGGAGATTTGCTGCTTCCATATCACCAGATAAGGTTTCTTCACTTTTGCATGTAGAATAGTAATGAAAGCATTCAGTGTTTTAGGGTCATGTTCGCTATGTGTCTCAAGAATGAGTCCCCCACCCACCCCAACAAATTAAAACTGTATTACAATTTTTTTCTTAGTTTTTCCCTTTGACAAGATATTAAAAATTAAACATAAATATTTTTGACATTTTGAAGGCAATTTTTTCAGGCTGGGGATTTCCAAATGGGGGGGGGGGGAAGTGATCAAATCCTAAAACTGCTCTAAAGATTTCAGAAAATGTGTAGATTTAATGGCCTGCAGCTTTTCAGAGAGGAATCTGAAAGAAAATGAAAATATTGCAGTGGAAGTGGGAGCCAGGTCCAGATGTACATGACAGCCTTAAGAGAGTCAAGGAAATTGAGGGCAGCTGAAGAGAAGGTGCAGTGGGATTTATTGGCACCAAAAAAAAGTCACAGGCTTGGAGAATTTTGGTCTGACTACTATTTACTGTGTGTTTAATCACAGAGGCTTTGGAGCGAGCCAAATCTGTCTGGAGAAAGCAGAGTCGAAAAAGCAATGCTTTTCTATTTTTTTAATGGGTGAGAAGCTAGACGAGGGGAGAGCAAAATCAGAGAAGCAAAATCAAACCAGATTTCGGAGGGGGGCGATGAAGCAGAAGGACCCAAAGCACGTTTTTGATGCAGACGCTAACGCTGAGCATTCCGCAGTGACGCATCTCCTTCCCTGGGGATCCCTCTGCTGCGTGTGCCTGGAAGATACGGCTCGGGCATGGCCAGAACCTTTAATATTATTACATCTAGAAGAGAGAATAGGTCCCCGTTCGGTCCCTGTGCGAGGNCTCCCGGCATTGCAGCCCAGTGGCTCAGGGGTGCCGGAGGAAAGCCGAGGACAGAGGTGCCCTCCGCTGTCACTGTCACGCTCTGCTGGGGGTTCAGCTCTGGGCGCCGCTCGTTCCTTTCCCTCCCCTAGAGGTGGGTGTGCCGACGTTGTGAAACCTCTCCCACGGGTGATTCACCTCGCAGATAATTTGGCTGTTGTGGAAAGCTTCCCGGGCCTGTTTTAAGAAGAGAGTAAAAGTTTATAAAGTCCCCATGCTCGTGGTATTCCTCACAGTAGATTGGAGTGAAGAATAGGCAGGTAGATGAGTCTGATTAGCACATTTCAGGGCTTTTCTAGCAGTCGTTATTGTAGTTGGCCCTCCATTTTCATTGTTTTGATAGTTTTGCAGGAGACAGATGGGATTTGATGTTCTGATGTGAACACACACAAAGTTGGCCTGCTTCTGTTGTTATTTTTTCCCCGTCTTGTTTGTGGGTGCTTTGGGAATGTGGCAGAGGTGGCAGTGCTCTGAGGACCATCCTTTGATGTCTCAGACTTTGGCCACCATGGTATGTATTCAGACTTTCTCAAGAGAAAAGAATGTGCTGGTCATGCACTTCTATTTTGATTGGAATTAAAAAAAAAAAAAAAAAACCAAAAAAACCAGTTACTAGTTTAATATTACCATCAGAAATACTTCCCTAGTGCTCTATCTGGTCTATCTTTTCATTTTTTAGGGGATTACTTACATAAAAGAGAGCTCATTGGTCTATTAACAAAACAGTTTTGTTTTTTTTTTTTCCTTTATGAACACTTATATTTTATCTATCAGCATTTTTAATACATGGGTCTGGCTGACCTAGGAGCAAGATGGGCAAATAGAGAGGAGAGACATAGTTATCATGGACAAAATAACACTCAGTTACAAGTAAGGGACTACAAGTAAAAAAAGCATCAGATTGTCACACTGGGTGAAGAAATGAGAGATTGGCTGAAAGCCTTGGAGAAGATCATGTTCTTATTACAACAAATACTTGGTTCTGATATTATTATTGTATTGTATGTCATCAGAAACCCTCAGTGCTTGGAGAGAATGCTAAATAACTTTAAATATAAAGAGCAATTGAGGTATAAGAAACTACAGGAACAAACTGTATTTGAAATGTAGGTACTTCTGAGCAAGGGTTACAAAAAAGAACTAGTTACATAAGATACTATACATACTGGTGTTCCCCTTTATTTTTATGTTTTGGTGGTTTTATAGCTAGTTTTTAATTCTTGCTTTAGTTTTGAGCAATCCACAGAAACTGGGGGGAAATAAAATCTTGACAAAGAGCAGATTTTCTAAAAAATATTTTAAGTTTTTCTGGCTATGTTCATTTCAACTGATTGAGATAAGTACTTATGGCAGCCTAGCTGAACAGACATTTCCTAAAGTTTTGGCAGGACTGAGGTCTTTGGTTTTTCCTTTTCAATGAACTTAGTATGATCAGCTGCAGAATCACACTAGTGTGATCACAACAATCACAACATTAAGACCTTCCAGTATGTCTTTCCTTGAGTTAGAGGAGGAGAGCTATGTCTCTTTTTGACTTAATATTATGCCACACTGAAGAGGGGCATGCTGAGGATTATTTGTGTTTTTAAGCAGAAGACATAGGCATTTAGATTTACAAATAATAGAACATTTAAGATTGAATTATTTTCCTATAATTTAGTTTTAAAAATAATATTTTACCATAACATAATATTAGGACTCTCTTGTAAAGACAGAGGAGGATGTGAGATTAGTTCTTGGAGCAACATGATAGATGTCTTTTTTATAAACATCTTGGTTTTGGAGTGGAGTATTTTGATTGTTTTACATGTTGTATGAGGGCTTTTATTCATCAAAGCACCTAAGCATGCACTTGAGGCTACTTTGTAATTTCTCATTTCTAAATGATTTAAATAATTTAAATTATTTTGCTGGAATAAAAGTAGCGTGTAATAACTCCTCCTTGTGTTTGCTGATCAGGGCAGTACTGGTGGTAGAGGGGATGAGGAGAGACAAATATTTTCCTATGCAGCTATACCTTTGACTCCCCCAAAAGCATTGCCATTGTGGGCAAGTCCTCAGTGATGGGAAGAATTTTCTAGAGCTTGTTGACTTCCTCAGGGAGACTTTTGGCAACAGCAAATTTGGGCATTGGGTTCTTACTTATCATGTCAACTTGAAATTCTTCTCAGCTGTCTTTATCATCTTGTGACATAAAATCATAAACTTTTTTATAATTCATACCAAATGTTAAAAGATAATTTAGAAGCAATAGTTAACTTTAACTTTAGGCTGAGGGTGAAAATCCTTTTTCTCCAGAAGACTCAAATCGCTTTCACATCCCAAAATCATTTATTTAACATGTTCTGTCCTAGTGCTTGTGCCTTATACAGATTTGATCCTACCAACACTTTAATAAAAGAGGGCTGGAACCCAGGTCCTTTTAAATTCTACTGAAACTGAGTTCTTGGCATGAAGATTTTTTTTTTAATCTAGGGCAGCTAGTCTATGAGCTAGAGATGTATGTAAGTGGGGCATGGATCAGACACTCTTTCCCATAGCTTGTGACCCTGTCATCCTGAATCATCCCTTGTACCGCTGATGCATTTGAAGAGCACGGGGTCACTGGTAATTAAGACAGCTTTATAAAAGTGCTAGCAGTTGCAGCTGTAGGATGAAGAGTACCTGGAGTGCAGAATTTGTTAACCACATCGAATTCCCTTCGAAAAGGAAGCCCTAACATTTGTGCATACACTGCTATCTCGTGGGCTCAAAAGTTATACGGGGTTGCATTAGGTCACTATTTGGATGGATGATCTCCATCAAAAATGCCAGGTACTGCAGGAAGCCTTGCTGATGCCATGGTGGCCAGGACTTCCTCTCAGAGGCATTACTAAGCAGTGCTCCACATGCCTCAGGACCTTTTGGTTTGATGGTGAGGATGTATTTTAAGCAGGCATCTCTCAGTTGAAGCATTTAACACTGACATATAAGGCACAGATCAAGGGCAACAGCCTGCAAAATCCTTTTTGATCTGTATGAGAATGACAGGCACTGCGTGATAGCTGCAGTCCAGGTGGGAAAGATCAACACTGCTCTCTGAGCTAACCAAAAGGTGTAAGGGTCTGGAGGGGAGAATTATCTGTATGTTACAGAGACACTGAGTAGGGAAAGAAGCCAGTTTAAAATGGCACTTGAAGCACATAAAATAAATTCTGGGGCTTGTCCTGCATGCCTTCAAATGTATTCTGACTGACTGTGCAGTGTTTATCTTGCCTGCTTCCTTAACCCAGAAATCCTGGAAAAAAACATAGGTGGGAGAAGTACACCATCATCTGGCACATGTAGGCTGATATGCCAGTCTTTGATACCTGCATCACTTCTGCATAGTATATTACAGTGACTCGTGTACAGAAAGAATAAAAGCAGGAGAGTGACACAGTATGGCACAAAATTTTATTTGCACCCACATTTACAATCCAGCTGGTGTCAGGACATCTTCACTTAGAGATGAATATCATGGCACAGGGTAAAGAAAAAGAATGAAAGTAATAAAAATTATGAAAGTAATATAAATTATTTTTTCCATCAAGGGCATAATTGCCTCTCACTTGTTTGTCTAAACAGCCTTGGACAATACATGCCATTGTTAACCCAGATGGATGTAGAAACCAGCTGGAGAGTCTCTCAGATAGCACTCATGACCAAAGTATGTACTTGGACAAAGTTTTCATGGGATGAGTGTCATGTTCATTCCCTGGACCAGCTTTTATAGTAGGGGTAAGTATTAGGTAGCTGGAATGAAGCATTAGGTCCTGCCACCTTTGAGCCAGCCAAAGAAAGTTCCATTTCTAGAACAACCATCAAGAAAAACCATCAAGCAGTTGATTAACAGATATACTTGCATCTGACACCATTCCCTAAATGCTCACTGTAGAGCTGCACACACAAAAGTTTAACAGACTCCACATCCTCCTGGACTGCACTGTAGAAAGAAGTGCCACAAAGCTGAGTTTCAACAAGACCATTAAAACACTGCTGTGAGAGCAGCAACATCAGAGTGTTGGCTAGGCAAATAGAAATCTTTTTTATCATGAGTATTACTGTGCAATTAAACATGAGATTGAACATATGTGTAGAAGAGAAGTGGGTCAGTCTTCCTAGGTTCATGCCCATTGCTCTAACCACTTGATTATACCGAGTTTACATTACTGTGTCAGCCATTAAAATCATGGGAGATTTTCCACTGATTCTCCTGACCTTTGTATCACACCATTAAAGTATGGGTCACGTAGTCAGTGACTTCTCTCAGCTTCATGTCATAGGTACATTCTTGCTCAATTACTTTATCCTATGTAATGGAAGACTTACCCTATCCTACTTTATCTCTGTAATGGAGATAGCAATTAAAGAAATAATCTGCATGTGTGACTGCACATCTGACCTGCTTTTTTTTTTTTTTTTTTTTTTTTTTTTTTTTTTTTTTTTTTTTTTTTTTTTTTTTTTTTATAAAANTTTTTTTTTTTTTTTTTTTTTTTTTTTTTTTTTTTTTTTTGTGTTACACTAGAAGTAAAAGTGATAGCAACCAGAATTAATTTCCCTCCTCATTCCTCCCTGCAGGCTGGAGTCCAGAGGCCTGCAGAAAGTCTTCTCTGAACTGCATCAGGCAAGCCTAGAGTAAATACTTTTTTTTGTTTCGGAAATTACAAATTTGACAATTTGCAAATACTTCCCTACATCAGTATAACTGTTTTGGCCCTGCAGATGAATGTACACCTCCAGTGGCTCCTCCAGGGCAATGTAGCTGGTATTTGTAGGCTGGTACTCTCTGGCACCACAGCAGTGACACGTAGAGCTCTGCAGACATGGTCAGGTGCTGTAGCAGTGCCCTTGGAGCACAGCCACGGCAGGGCAACCTCCACAGGAAGCCACTGTTTGCCCTCATGTCCCCTTGGCCAGGCTGTTACAGTTTTCCTACCCTCCCCTTCTGGCTTTGTCACCCCAGAAGAATATTGATGGATTCTTTGAGTTGCTATTTGTGCCGGGGTGCCAGAGTCTCTGGGATAATTACTTCACAGCGCAGTTTACCGCGGTGAATGTTGTCAGAACAGCGATACATATTTGTTGTTGTAGCCAACTGGCATCCAGCTTAAGGATCTTTCCCTCTGACTATTTAAATTAGAGTCTTCATTGTCTTGTGTGATAATGCTCACAGAGCAATAAGGCAGCGTGCTTTCTATGAAATGTCTTGTAGCCGGTGATCTTTTAAGCCTTTCTTGGCTTGTCTTCTCATCTGAACATCTGTGCTCTGTCCCTCTTTCTGTGTAGTGTTCACTGCTATTGGACATTCTGCTTGAGGCAAGATCAAGTCTAGTGTTCTGCATTTCCCATCCTAATTGTGGTATTGTGTTGTTGCTGCATATGCTCTTAATCAGCTTTTGAAATACTTCCTGGAACGTGTATATAAAATTTGTGAAATATTCTCGGATCCTCTGGTATGATAGCAGAAAAAAGATACTAGAAAGGAAAGGAATTTTTAAGTCAGTAAAATATCTTTTCAGTTTTCTATGTTTTTCTTTAACATAACATTCCCTACATTATGTATTATTTCAGGTAAATTAATATCTAGGTAGTTTCTAAATGTGTGGTGTCTGGCACCTGGGAGGGAACCCACAAAACCCAAGAAAACCATCCTCCTCTCTCTCCCTTCACCCCTAAATTCTTAACTTTCAATCAGTGTTTCTTCAAGTCAAGGAGAACTCTGAAGTGGTAGGTAAATATTCTCTGGGTAACACCTGCCTAGAATGAGCTGAGAGATTTTTAATTTTGTAATTATTTATTTAATATAATTTTCTACTTGTTTTCATTTTACCCTTCTCATTGTCCTGGTGAACTAGCACTCCTAAAACAGCAAAGAAGAATATTGTTTCATATTTGCATATAGAATTTAATACATCCTAACATAGCATTTCACGTAGTCAGAAAAATAACAGTAAATGTAATTGCTTTGTTTTGTGCCAGTAAAGAGTGGCAACCTGTGTGGCATTCAGCAGCACTGTGTGGGCAGCAGTGCAGAGGTGTCTGTGTTTTTTGCTTCTAACAAAGTCACACTTGATCTTTGACCTCACATCTCACTCTCAGTCCCAAGTGTGGGGTCATCTCACAGCAACCACCTGCCCTGCAATGTTTCTTCCACAACATATCAATTGCTCTGGCAAAGCAATGGCATGCGTTTAAAAGATTTGCAGGCATATTGTTCCCATATGCGAGGTCTCCTGCAATGAGATATTCAGTTGTCACTCCTGGGGAACATGGTGCCCCTTTAACCTCCACCCCAAGGCTTGTAAGGCTGAGTCTGGTGCTGAAAATCTTCCCCTCACACTGCAGGTAATGCCAAATGCCATGTCTCACACAGACCTTTTCTGAAGCCTTGGCTTCTGTCTCCAGTCCAGGCTACCTTGCCTATCCTGTTTTTGTGGTTACTGTTGACATTCTTAAAATAAATATAATTGAAGAACAATATCAATGCTATGGCATTGCAGTGAATGAAGTAAAAGAGAATGATCCCCACACTGCCTTACCAAAGTGAGAAATTCAGCATCAGAGGGAACGAAACGTTGTTGAACTGCTGCAAATGTGACCACAACAATCTAGCTGTGTATTCACAGAGAGAAAGTTATTAGTGTTGGAAAGTGAAATGCTGTGTAAGGGGAAAGCTACTGGGGTCTTTACTGTTTTTGCCTCCTGCTTTGGCTGGCACAGATGTTAGTCACATCACATAATGCCCTACCTGAAGGCACTCAGCTACTACAGGGACAGGGGCAGTATAAGGACCTATATAGGATAGGAAAACTGTAAGCACTGGTGTCCTGTGAGGATGAATTCAGGGAAGAGGATGCCTAAGGGCTATGTAAATTAGTAGGTGGTTTCACTAGCCCGGGAAATGGAAATAAAGCTCCAAGCCTCCATACTTTAAAGGCATTTGTCTTTGCTATTCTCTTTTTATTATCACTGAAAAACCAGGAAAGCAGAAAGCAAATCAGTTTGAAAATTTTCTAAGGGCTTTCCATGCAATCCCAGAGGAGGAAGGGGACACCATTTCCCCAGGTGTTTTCTAGCATTGCTTCTCCTGTGTTTCTCTTCTGCCTTGAGCAGACCTGTGGGGACTTAGGACATATTAAGCTGCTGTAGACTGTGCTGCCTCTACCTTCCACAAATCAGTTGTCAAAAAAAAAAAAAAAAATTATATTGGCCTGCTTATTTAATGATAGCCTGTTGAAAGACTAATTTTCTTCCTCGCTCTCCAGAAACACTTGTGCTCTCCTCTCCAGTGAATCTTCAGAGCCAAAGAGGTCCATAGGTGCTTTATCTCAGCAGGGTGGAGGCGGTGCGGTGGCGAGGCGTGGTGGCAGTGATTGCTCCATGATCCAGGTCAGGTTCCAGGTGCATAATGAGAGCAATGGGAGGCTCTAAGTGCAGAGCTGGCCTCAAAATGGGGCTACTACACTTTGGGCATTAAGCACATGCAACTCCTCCTGAAATCGATGGGAGGCAAAGGCCTCTCAGCACTGCAAGTAGGAATGTGATTCATCTCTGAAATCTAACTTTACAGAGTGGTCACAGAAATTCTACCTCTGAACTTGAATCACTGCATCTTAGCTGCATTTAAGGCTGATGGAAAGAAATAAGTGTGGTTAATTCTGGTCACCAGGTAATTCTAGGTGGCTGTAGGTACTTGGAGGCAATTAAACTGATATGAAATGAATTCTGCTCCTGCTGCCTAAAATCAAGGACTTGCTTATGAGGAACAGCCACAGTAATGGGAAACTTTTGAAGCTAATTAATGTATCCAGTGAAATATCTAATCAGAATGGCAGGGCCAAGGACAGGATCATGAAATCTGAACTCCCATTACCTTATGGTCATCAGGCACATCTGCAATGTAAAGGTTAGACTGAAGACACCTAAAAATAGCTACTTTTAAACAGACAGCTATCAATTTTGCTCTATGATAGACATATTATTAAAACAGTCTCTTTTTGGAGCTCAAACCACTAGATTTTTCAATCATTGTAATTTTAAGGAAAATCTGCAGAAATTAGTTAGATACTGAATCTCTTCAACTTTATGTAAGATAAATGGGAATAATGAGCAAGATATAAAGGTAGATTATGTTCTCTAGCTATATTTCACAGTACTTCAGTAATTATAAAATAATAATACAGATGATAATCTGTAACTATTTAAACCATTTTTAGGTTGAAAAATACATCGCAAGTGCTTAACTTATTTCTTATTGTGACTGTAGAAGAGGAATGTGATAACATTTGTGATAGTCCTGCACTGTGGAACTTGAGAGATGTTTCAAGTTCATAAATATGTTAAATGCTTCCTTCTTTGCTATTGTACCAAGTAACAAGCATGAAAATACACCACGTTGGATCTTCAATGGCTGACATTCATTCAGCCAAGTCTACTGCTTGCTCAATAAATTATGTATGTACATTAAAATATCATTTGTTGGATCCCCTCAAAATGTATCCACTCTGCAGTGCACGTGGTACTGAGAAAAATGCAATTATATTTAAATATATTTCTGTTTTACCTGAGTACCTGTCTCAATGGCCTCATCCTCACTAAATGAAATTTGGTTTCAATGGATTTGGGAGAACCTGGTCCCCAAGACTTTGGCACCGTAGGGTAGTCGATTTTATTTACTGTTCTGGGCTGGCAATTGCACCGTTTGGGGAAGAATATTAATTCTCATCTTAGCATAATCATTTTAGAATATTCCCTTTGTTCCATTGCCCAGATGTGTCTCATGTCATCAGCAGATGAGCTGAACAGCAGTGGTTTGACATGCTCGGCGGCTGATTAGGCACACCGGTTGGAGGAGGCTGTGATGAAGGAATTCGTGTGGATGCAGAGGAGCTGTTTCTTACTTGTGCCATGGTGTTAAGCAGTGGTAATGAAGGGCTGGTAAACAGGATGCTTTTGGGAGTGCCTGGGTCTGTAGGGCTGCACTCCCATTGTCAGGGCTGGAATATGCTTTGGGGAGAACCCCGTGTATGTGCAGGATAACACGCTGTCACAAAACAGGAGCCTTTACCTGTGGAGGTGTGCCCATCAACTTGAAAATACTTTTGCACTGGGGAGGAAAAAGGTGGGAAATTTCTCCTAATTATGATTAGGATGAGTTAGACCCAATTTCCCTGACAGCAGTAGTGCTGTACCTACTGTCTGACTATGTGAGAGGAAAAAAACCCTCCAGCTGGTGTTTTCTTGATCAAGTTTTTTCAAGTGGAGAGAAGGAAAAAAAACTGTAGGTTCAGCAGATGGTTTAAAATGGCCAGTGGCATCCCACAGCCTGTGCCTCTGGTACCTGGAATTGGGTCTTTGACCACTGACACTGTTATGGCTTAATAAGAGAAAAGCCATGAAAAAGAACAAGACTTGTTCATAAAGCTGTGTCTGAAATGGATGATTAGGCATGAGACAGTTATGATCATTTGTCCTAGGCACCACGTTGATCACTTTATAGTCTCAAATTGTCTTAATGTATTTATGTTTTCTGTATTCCCACCAAGAGGCTTTTCCTTTCATTCCTCCTGCTGTAATGAACAACACATATCAGGAACCAGGCAAAGAACTATTATTTTTAAGTTGGTGGCCTCTTCTGCAGCAACCTCCAACATAAGTGAGCCCAATTTTGTGACCATAATTACACATGGGCCCAACTGTTTGAACTTGCAATTGCACCCATTTAGAAGCTTTGCAATTGGGCAGTTAGTCTTCTAAATGGGGACAATTGCAAGCTACAAATAACTAGTCCAGCATGTAATTGCTGGAGTAAAATGATTCCTACAACATTGGAGGTCAGGTAGAAGTCCAGCTAAAAACAAAAACAAAACACAGCCTATTCGGGCAGCATAGAGGAGGCATGAACTTTCCTGGTCAATAAATCTGCCAGTGAACTACAAATGGTTGCAAAAATTGAAAGTCACGTGTGCTTGTGAGGAGAGAAAAAGAATGCCTGGGGCACTGCTGTGTAGCAGCAGTGCAGCAGGCTCAGGCTCTCACAACAGACAGGTAGATGAGCTGACTGGAAGCCATCCAAAACACACTTACTGGTATTTCAGTCACTGGAATGATGCTCAAAAAGCAGTTCCAAAAAGGTCATGTTCCAGACAACAACATACTAGCTGTTTAAAGACCAGATAGATTTGGTTTATGTTCAACAAAAGAAACTTTTATGTCACAGGAATATTTAGTACTCAAACAGTTTTTATACTTCAAAGGAGAAGTAGCAACAACCCTTTCAAACCTTGCCTTAAGGTTTTCACCATTTTTCTGAGGAAAAATGAAGGCTAGTGATAAATCAATGCCTACTTTTTTTTTGTGAGTCTTGTCAAAATTCTTGATTACAAACCCAGATAACATCTCTGAGCTACATTTAAATACATGCATTTATAAAAAGGCACAATTGTTAACTTTTGCCTTTCATATTTTTATCCCATAACCAACTCACCAGAAAGCATTAGTCAGGAAGAATGACTGATTTCAGGGGTGACAGAATTTAAGTGTGAGTTTAGTTTAAAGCACTTTCTGCTGCAAATCAAAGGAAGAGCTCTTTCTTTTTAAATTATTTAATTTCAAAATATAAAGCTTTCAAAGCAAGCTGAGTAGAAGGAACAACACAACCTCTTCAGATATCTGTTTGCATTTTTGCTTTGATTTTATTCACACTTTTAAATATTTGCTTCCCCTGAATATTCTTTTAGGCAGATGAGCTTTCTGGTAGGGATGGTTATAGAAACAGGGCATTTTAAACACCCTTGAATATATATATATATATATAAGGAATAATTTAAAATTTGCAAATATGGTACTGCAATCTGGTTCAGAGGGCTTTGCAAATTTTATCAAAAAGTAGGAACATACTTGATAGATTNTGCCTGTCAGATGAAGGACAGAGCAGTGAGAGGTTATTGTAATCATTCCCTAAATAGCTCATAATAACAAATGAATTGCAGGGAATCTAGAGCAACTTCTGTGAACTATTCATATAGAGAAAAAATCTGCTTTGTTATAAAAATTACTTTATCAATTATGCTAAAACTGATATTGCAAGTGCCAAAGAATCCTGCCTGACACACTAAATTTTTTCCCTTGCTTTTCAATGAAATTAAATCTTTTCTTAGCAGAAGGCTAGTTAAAACCTGAGGCTAACGTCAATCCTGTATACAGTGAGGGAAAGATGCACCTTTGTATTATCATTGAATACAGCAGAATTTGGATAATTTCAAAAAAGATTTTGATCTACTGCTGTGAAGAAATGGGGGAGAATCACTCTCACATAACCTGGAGTTTATCCATGAATTCTCTATCAGCTATTGGGTTTTCTGCCTATACAACTGCTGAGGTATTTATATGTCTTTTGGCTTTATGCACATCAGTTTGCCCATCAAAATCTGTTCTTACAATTAAGCACATGATTAAACATTTTGTCTGATCAGTCTAGAATACACTCCTGGGAGGACAAAGTCTCTCTGAGAACTGAATCCCACTGGGATGAGGTTATATAATTTGTATATACTTGGTTGTGTTCGTGACTATGGCAGTACTAATTCTGATATAAAATAGCATACACATATTTACATACATGAAAATCCACACATATATAGATGTACATGTTACATGCATATTTGATTTATATATATTGCACATGTTGGATTTTATATTTTGACCTCCTTGTGCTGCAGGAAGGGGAAGGCACCTCCAGTGAGCCCTGACTGTCCCTCCTTGCTCCATAGTGTGTGGGTCTAGGGCACCATTGCAGCAATGGGGAGGTTCTTCTGACTGGAACATTGCCTTTCTGGCTTGTGAAATTGTTAATATTTACTTTTGCCTCTTGTGCACTTCAGATTTGTCTGCTTGGGAATACCTAGGGGATACATGTTTGCTTGCAACGCATTGTGGTTTAATTAAGCTGATTTCAGTTGGATTGTTTTGTGTGCTTTATGGCAAGCATGGAATAAGCAAGTGGTTTATGTTATTTATTTTTAAGGAAAGAACTAAAGGGAAATGGTACAATGCAGAAGCATTATAGACAAGTATCCTCTGGGGCAATTGTTTATTGACCCACTTTTTAGCAAAACACCATATACATTATCATGCTACATCACAAGTATGATTCTGCTCTGTCAAACTAGAAGAGGATTTTTGCCAGCATCTTAAATGAAGCATTTGACTCTAAAAAGCATTCCTCACATCCTGATGAGTGTGAGATAGTTACCATTTGTACAGTGCACAGTAAAATAGCAAGCTCTTACTCCTTGAATATATTCTTTCATGAGCAATTTTAAACATAGTTTCCTTTTCCCTTTTCTTTTCAAGCTGTTATGGAAGTTTGCCTAAATAATGTGCAGTCTGCTTTTCTTAAGTAAACATTTTCCAAATAGTATTCATTAATGGCTATAAAGCAAATCCCAGTGCAAGCTGATCTTTTATGTTCCCCCTCCTTTATGTCCACATTTCTGAGAACATTGATGCTGGAACCAATACAAACCATTCCAGCTGTCTCCAAAATTAGTACTGAGAAAAATAAACTGTTCTTCAAAGTAATAATTTTATATAACTAAATAAATAAATATTGTCAACACTGGGTCAAAAATACAAACAAAATTACATCAAATTCACTTCATAAGATGGATTGTATGAATGCATTTCAGTTCCTCTCTCATCATTCTCCTTTATATTTTTAGACAGTCTTTATGTGAATACAATGACTCCAATATCAAACATTTTAAATGATGCTTGAAATATCAGTCACTTGGCTTTGATGTCACACACAATTAAATTCAACCCATCTTCTCTCAGTTAATAACAGCAATCTCACCAAGTCTAGTGCCTAATTAATACAAGCTATTTGTCACATAGAGGTGACACATGTATATCAGAAAGCTTGAAATATTGTTTTGTGCTGCAGTAGCGCTACCCAGCCCTGCAATATAGAAACTGTCTTATGTGTGATTGTCTTTAAAGATTTCAAAAGGCCTCAGAGTTTGGTGTGCTCAAGCTGGGACTCGACAGTGCATAGAAGGCACTACTGATGTGTTGGCTCCCTTTAGGCTGCTAAACAGTGAGGTATTTAGAAAGAAACGCTGCTAGAATTGAAAGGATCGTACCTGATCATTCATTTAGGTGATGGGCAGAACTACGGATACGCAGTGCCAGTGGTAATTTGCTTAACCTGCAGTTTTTAAGCTATGTGATAGAATACACAATCATGCATTTTCTTATTGTTGCATAAGCATTTCTTCGTATTATTTATGCTCAGCATTTTTTAACAGTGTGTTTCAGCCAGGGTTGCTGTTGCCAAATAAATGAGCTTGTCTGCCTCGTGTTAATTATCATTGTGTAATAAATAACTGTATAATAAGATGGGCCTAATCCTGCCTTCTTAACTCAGGAAAGGATTCTGTCTGCCTCACTGAGTGTTTTGCCTATGTTAAGGCAGCAGGCATGGGACCAAAAATTGCCTACCTTTTTAGTAGCAGTAAATGAAAGATAATTTGTTATTGAACTCTTCTTGTGAATAAAGCACAGCAGAGAAACCCACAAAGTAAGAGAAGGAAGGAAACCTTAGTTATCTGTGTATTAGTAACCATGGTAATACCTGTGTATTTTCAGTGCATTATATTTTGCAGCAAGTGTGAAAGGTTTTTCCTGGATTTTTTGACTATATGTGTTTTTGCTTCTTTTATGTATTAGCAGTAGAGAGTTTGCAATGACAAAAAACTCTGTAGCACTTTGGTGCTTACTTCCACCCAGAACTGAGCAGGGGAAGGTCCACTCCAGCTGCTCTTATATCTTGGCTGTGAGGAGGAATACCACCATGTGTCAGGGGACAGCTGATGCCAAATTCAAGCTGATGCAGTCTCTGGAATCTTCTCTTTGTTCACAGCCAGCATTACTAGTGGGAACATTGATGTTCTAACTTCATGTGCACTTTTTTCTCTGAATTGCCAACTGAGTGGTGTTTCCTAAATATAAGCCACTAAATCTTCTGGCAGAGATAGACACAGGTACAGAGAGGGGTTGAAGACTCCTCCCCTCCAATATAACATTTACTACCCCTCTGTTAAATACCCTCAATAATATGAAATACAGGGAAAACTAATCTCAAGGTCTGGCCATTGCAACACTGGGATAAACTCTCCACCTTTCTTCGTGGTATTTTAGGGAACATAATCATGTACATTCCTGGTCACTGAGGAACAGAAATGAGAGAGGCCTTTATAGCAGAAACAAATGGATTTTTACATTACTGCTTAGGAAAATGTGAGAAGTTAATCTCACATCTTGTCAGACATATGTTCACTTTTAAGCCCACCAAAGCGTGAGTAAAGATCGAGGTGGAACTGAACATTAAGTCAGACCTATATGCAGGAGAGTGGAGTGCCCCAAGCTCTCCAACACTTGAGCAGAAAGGTGCTGTTTGAGCTCAGTGACAGTCTAAGAAGTTAGTCTTTAATAGATTTGTGGTAAGAGGTATTTTTTCTCAGATGTGGTATCTGCAAGCACATAAAAATCACAGTTACTGGAAGGAAAAATTTAATTGAATACAATTATTATGAAGAGAATTGAAGGGTTGTGGTGGATAAATACCTGAATGTGATCTCTGAAGGGATGTGCTGGTTAGAAAGATTAATGTGCTAGAGATGGTGTTAGTAGTAGTACCAAGTTGATCTCTGTATGCCAGATAAATCATAAAGAGCCATGAGGAGTTTACAGCCAATGCTGAAACTGAGCAGAAGTGGGGTATAGAAGCACAGTGTTCTCTGAGAGATGGAGTGGTTGGAAATATGAAATACGACAATTTAAGATTAGAAATCAGGTTCTTCTGCTTGACAATGAAATTATTCACCACTTAAACAGAGTATTCAGAGTTACAGCAAATGCTTTACCACTGGGCATTTCTACATTGGGTCTGGAAGAATTTCCAAGGAGTAGGTTTTTATGTTTAGTGATGCAGCCTTTGTGTAGTAATTGCTAAATGAAAATTTATTTCAATACTTTGGAGGTCAGGTTAGAAGTTCATAACAGGTTTTTCCATGCTAAAGGTCTTTGAAGGGTTAGTTGCTGAAAAGCAAAGGTCTCCTTTGCATCTCTTTTTTCTAGTACCAAATCAACGGATCATCTTCCTCCCCTAGACACACCTGTTAAAGCATATTGTTCTTTTACTGTTGGTAACAGTCCAGTCTCTGAATTAAAAATCTCTCAAAGTGGAAAGGAAAGGAGAAAACCTATTCAATAATTAACTGATATGCTATTAAAAGTAGAAATGTTTTGGGGATATTGAAAATATTCTTGTATGTGGTGTAGGATGTGGGAATATTGCAAAGCACATTAGCTCTGGAAATGAAATGGCAGGCTGCACAGACCAAAACGCGTGTGTGTTGTGGGGACAATGTCACCAATATGTCATATACCTCACAGTGCTACAGTTCTCACTTAAAACCATAGAATTAGTTTCCACGTGACTCTCCTTGTGAATTTTAGCAAGGGCTGTCTTTTTATTTCTTTCTTTTGGTTTTTTTTTTTTTAATGTGTGTTAACTTCCATCGAACCATGCTTCAGTTACCTAACAGACAAAATGCATCCTCCCTGATGGTCTGACAGCTACTTCCTGCTACCAGGCTTGCAGGGGCTGGAGTGCTGGAGGCGAGCCACCCTGGCAGGTGTCCAGCGCCTGGCCGGCCAGCTGGCTGCCGCTGCCCCGCCGCTGCCGCTGCTCTCTGCCTGCAGGAGCGCAGCGCTTGCACAAAGGCTCCAAAGAATCTTGGAGTGACCATTTGGATTGCCAGAGCGGTGCAATAAGGCGCTAACTGAGGGGAAAGGCAAGCGCTGGTTCCTGCCATATGCATTTGTGGAGAGCTGTGTGTTGTCTGTCCCTGCAACTGGGTGGCTTGGGAGCGATTCATGTTTTATTTGTACAAGGTGCTAAGTGTGCCCGGTGCTGTGCGGCTCATCATGCTGGATGTTTTACTTTTGCCATACTGTTTTTTCCCTGCAAAGCCAAAACAAAAGAGAGGATGTGTTTCCTTGGCTCTTCAGACATGGCAGCTGTGAGTATCTAGCCTGGCACGCTCTCCCTGGTGTGTGGAAGGAGCAAGGACAGATCAGGCCTCCCTTTCTCACCGTGCGTTCGTGGCTGGGCTGAGGGAAGCAGTGAGGGTCAGCTCCCCCCTGCTCTCCCCAGCCCCTGCTGCAGCCTGGCACCCTGCTGGGGGCTGTGGGCACGTGCCCAAATGCTGCAGTGCAGATGTCCAGCCTTGCCAGGCTCCTCTTGTCCTTCTAAATTGGCATGCAATTTTCCAGCATCAGTCAGGGAAAAAATCCCTGTGAGCGGGTCAGAATCCAGCTACTTGACACTTTGCTGTTTGTTCTCTGTGCAGTCCCTGTGTGTCATTCCTGTGCCTCAGGATGACAGAACACTGTTCTCTTGCTGTTGGGGTGAGTTTGATTTTCAAATGGAAGTGTTGATGAGGTGTTTCATGTGGCGCTCAGGCCTGCAGCTCTTCAAGGGGACATAGTGTGACCTGTTTACAGTGTACTGGCCTGCATTTATAAAGCGTGTGAGAACTTCTACCCAAATCTGCCCAAACAGGTCTTGTTTTGATCTCTTCACAGGTATAAATGTGCTTTTTTAACCAGAGTGTTAATAAGCCATGCATCCCAAGAGCAAATGCAGTAGGACTAAGAAAAGTGTATGGGACTGCATCCTTCCACAATCTGACCTTTTAAATTAGTCTTGGTATTTATCTGCTCAGACCTCTGGGCAGTATTTGGGTAGCACTCAGGTTAATGACATATACCTAAAAATCACTAGACCCAGAGCTAGCAGAGGTGATGAAATACTTTGAAAATAGGCTGGTGACACAAACTGGCTGTGAGCAAAACCAGTGAGTCCTGCCGAGGTCATTCCAAAGGCTCAGTATTTGCCAGTTATTACTACATATGTAACACAGCTATGCCCCTCACTCCCCAAAGTGAGATGAATGTGGTAAACTCAGCTGCTGTTTTGGCTATCAAACATGGTTTGATTCTGTCTGGATGTGTTTGGTATGGGGGCAGAAGGGGAAGGCTTTGGGATCAGGAGCCCATCCCACTTACAGAGTGTTATCTTGGAAACCAAACACATCCCTGTGCTCTGTAAGAGAGGACCATCCCCCAGGCAGCCCTTGCTGAAATTTCAAAGATGTTCCTGGCTGGCTTATGAGGGATCTTCCATAGCTTTGTTCCCCACCCCAGTGCTGTGTCTTGTGTCCCCTGGCTGGCGTTGGTGCTGGTGCCAGAGGTGCTCCCGTACCTTGGCTGACACAGAACTGCGTGTGGAGAGCCCTGAGCTCTGGAGGGATGCTGTTGGCTATTGGCCACATGCAAACAGGCTCAGCCTGGGATTTGTTGCTCCACAAACTGAAAGTAAGCACCAATTTAATTTCTATGCCTTTATGAGCAATTTTAAAGGTGAAGGATATTTTCTTGCCAACGTTTCCATATATTAGATTGGGAAAGTTGTCAAAATTAAGCGCTCCACAGTGGGTAGATGTTTTGTTTGTAGCAGAATGGGTTTCCATAAAGTGATGAATTCATGAAATGAAGTATTGAGGATCATCACATTGTATTGCCAGAACAATGGGAGATCCATAAAATGATCTGCTCATAAATAATTTCTGATATCTGCTATGTACAACACCACTGAGTCTTATTTTCTATAATAAACACTGTTTTCTTTTAGAGGAAAATGTAGAGAGTAGGACTGTCAAAATATTAAATTACAGAAGACTTTATAATATAATTTTATTTCTTGGCATTTCTTTATCCCCATTTTATCATGTTTCTATAAAATACCAAGGTATTATTTATTTTCAAATTATTATTTTGCTATATCAATAGCAGTATTGTATTTTTGATTGGTTTACATTATGATGAATGCATAATGGTTGCACAAACTTTAAAATGTGCAATATTTCATGTAAATATTTTACAGGAAAAATCCCAGTGTGATGTATGTTATTTTTAAGGTGTGTTGTTGATACCACAGAAAAGACATGTAAAAATAGACATAAATAATTCAGTGGTTTTAGATTTCTTATACTTCAGTACTGGAAATAATTTTGTTAAAAAAACAATGAAATTCTTTCTGAATTTCTAAGGTAAATGGGGGATCTTTGAAATAACATTACAGACTTTCATTGATACGTTTCCATTTAAACTATGCTTACTTGAAATAAATCCTTTTTTAAAGAGTATTGATTTCAATGAAAAAGTTTTGATCACAGGAATTTGTAGTGAGGACAGATAAATGTTGCAAAAATGGTAGAGAAAGTATAATCCCAAAATGTCTTACTATTTAGAGGAATTTTTTAATGTTGCATCTGTGGCAATCAGTAGAAAAATGTTGCACCTTTGCAGGTGAATACATCATCATCTGATGATGAGCCATTTTGGAGCTATGTTGATGTCCCTGTTAGAAAAGAAAAACAAATTAAAAAGTCTCTCATTCTGTGTGCTTTACTTATTCTTACTGTTAAATTAATAATATCAATCAAATGAAAATAACCCACTTCTAGAAATGTCCTGTTCCTGCTGAATTCAGAGAGTGTGGAATAAATGCTTTTTAGGGGGTCTTAAAATCTAATGAACCAACAGTGTAAAGGATGGTTTTCTCTCCCGTTGAAGTCAAGGGGAAATAGGGAAACCTGGCCAGAGCTGGAGTTTCCTGCAAGTGGAATCAGTGTGACTCCAGCAGTGTGGCTGTGTGAGCCTCCCCACAGCTCATTAAAGGATCAGGGCCTGGCTTAGGAAACTAAATCCTTATCTTAGCAATGTTATGTGCAGTATTTTAAATCAGGAGAACTTTGTTTCTTGGCTGATAAAACAAAGCTTGGATCCAGCTACCTAGGGTTTGATTCTGCGTTTCTTGCACATCAAGGAATTTGGCTTTACAGGGAATTTTAAGCTTTGAAAGAAATCCTGGATTAAGCTCCTGAATGATTAAAATTTAAATGCTGTCAGATTTTTACATATAAAATAAAAATAAAATAAAAATTAACATTTAAAAAAATAATACCCACAGTCTCCAGGACCTCAGGCAGGCTTGGATCATTGTAATGGAAATTTCAGTCCCATGTGCCACAGTAACTGCAGCGCAGCAACTTTTTAAAATAGCCATAATGACGCTGTTGCTGGTGGTAAAAGGGAAATATCACAAACCCTTTCTTTCCCTAACATGGTAAAACTGGTCTGGTAAAACTCAATAGTGTGTAGCCAAATCATATTTTGTTAATTTTATGTGTGTTTGGAGGTTGCTGATGGCTACTTGAAAAGAGAGAAAAAAGTGCTTTCCTTGGCATCTGATGCATTCTTATGGCAGACACAAATTTTGGCCACACAAAAGAAATGACAGCCCTTGCAGAATGGAATTGACACTCCAGTTTCTAACAGAATTTATTCATACAGTAAAATGTCTGTTTCTGGATCTTTAATTTTTAATTCTGGGTAGCATCTTAGTGTTTTAAATGTAAGAGAATAATGTCTTCATTACCCAGATCATCTGAGGATTTGGTCTTGTTCTCTACATAGTAAGAACTGGTTTTGAGTAATTATTTTTCTCCCCTCAAAAAGGCAACATAATTTACTGGACGAGGGTTTTTTGTTTTAACTTAATACATGAGAAAGTCTGAAGGTCAAACAGTGAGTGCTTTTTTGAGGGATTGAGATAACTTTGGGCAATGATCCTGAGGGTAGATACATTTAAGATAAAACACTTTTTAACATCAATTTTCATTTGTAATATACTTAATAGTTTATATTTAAACCATCTAAATAAAAACAAACATTTTAATTTGATGTCAATTGCAATTTTATGTAAAATTCACACACAAAAAAGGAACAAGCTTTCAAAAGGGCATAAAGCATATAAAGTGGTGACATATGCATGATACCTTTTCATTTAATTTCATTTTTAATTTGGTGGTATAAAAATTACCTACATCACTGCATTAAGTCAATCCAAACTTGAACTCTCAGAAAGCTGTAAAATTGTGTCAGGTTCACAGTAAAATAATAATAAAAAAACTTGAAGTATTTACAACGTTGAGAAGTCCTTATTGTAGGTTACAGAACAAATGAAGTCTTAAGTTACCTCTTCTGATTTTGATGGTAACAAAAGCAACCATTTCAGAAATATAGTGGTGTTAGAGCAATCAAAGAGAATGCTTTCTCACCATAATGTTAGCATCATCTCAGCATGTGGTGCCAGAAAGGTTGTCTTTCTTCAGCATACCACTAATCCCATTGTCTTTATTATCTTTATTTTCTGATGCTTGCCCATGCTGATCATTCATAAACTGAAGAGATGGAACACTGAGGCCTTCAAATATTGATAAATTATATTAATATTAGGATACCCTATAAACTCTTTAGTATCATTTGAATTGCAGGTTGTACTCAACCCTCTTTCTCTCTATATATAGATGTATACTAATTTGAAAAAAGTATTTTACACTCATATCACATAGGAAGAGGTAATGATTTATAGCCCTGAAGTAACAAGAAAATGTCATCTCTGGAATACATGTTTATGGATATCTTTTTATAAAAGCTGATTTTACATGTGCCCGTCCTTCTTTTTGGATGTAAGAAAAATATGTGCCTGAAATATGTATCTCTGTATTTCTTGAAGCCTGTAAAAATGAATTGCAGATATAAAGTGGAATGGTTGATTGGCACAAGCCCTTACTGGGATGCAGATTTGGGATTTGTGTTGTAAATTAATTTTGGACAAATGAGGACATAAACTCTGAACACAGCACATCTTTGTTACTGAAAACACTTCTGGCCATTGAGTATTTTTGTTGTTTGCAGTAGCTCACACATCTAGACTTAGCTGTGAAAAGTGTCTGTTATGAAATGCAGGATATAACCTGTAAGTAATAACAACCTGGTCATGGGTAGTGAGTGGCTTCACAGAAACTGAATATAAGAAACACTGTGAGTCCAATTGCATCATCTTTATGTTGAGTGCTTTCTCATATTTCTGTTGAAGTCATTTCACATACCTCCCAAAATGACTCTTTCAAAATAATTACAAAATCATTTTCAACAGTGAATAAATGTATAAAGGTTCACCAGTGATTTTAAGGTTGAAAAAAAGGGCCCTTTGTGTTAGATAATTTCATTGCTCTATGTTCACAAGTGATTAACTCCCCAATGAGATCTGATTGCTTTTTGTATTCAGACCAAAAAAAGACGTGTAAAATGAGCAAAATGTTGTATTTTGAGCACCGACTATGGGGCAAGTTTAACATATGCTTTTTGGGACATCCCAATGATTTGTTATTATCCATATTTGCTGCACATGTGCAACACGATAGTCTGCCAAAATGCACACAATAGTTACATGATGGGTCACTGAAAAAATAGATTTCAAACAGAGTGTCTAAATACTTAATTCGTATACAGATATGGGACCTCTTCTAAGACACTGTGGTAGATTAAGGAAATAATAATATACATTTTATTAGAAACACATGCTGCCTAGAAACCCAGTTCCTTCTTCCCTTCATGTAAATGAGAGCAAGCCTTGGACCCTAAGATGTTGGGCTAGAGCCCAGTCCAATTACACAGAAGGTAGAAACACCCTTAAAGAGAGAGAATAGCTGTCTCCTCAGGTGGAAAGAAGATGTAGACTTATCCTACAGCAAGATGAGTTGACATGAACATAAAGTCCATCCCCTAGCCCTTTCCCAGTGTCTCTCATTTGTTGCTGTTCAGGATGTAAACAGACTGAAACATTTCAAATCACGCTGGGCCTGCCCTCCATGTGTGACCCCACTCACATCCCATCACTGCCCTCGTGCAGTGGAACACGGCTTCCGTTGCTTCAGGACCCTGCATGGAAACAAGGCAGGACTGCTGTCCAACTGTGGATATTCTGTAGCTCTGTGGTCACAGCTGAGGGAAGTTCCCAGCAAACCCACTGTAATAATAACATGGAAAATTACTCAGGGAGACCTTGTGCGAAGGTTATTGGTCAATAACTATTTCCCAAGTCAGCCATTCAATTAACATGGCATCAGAGGGTACAGCAAGTACCACATTAGTTCAGCTATCACGTCACTCCTTCCTGGATGGGCATCTCAAATGACCAGTGATCCCATCCTCCCCTCAGTAGGGCCACATGCAGCTCTTCTCCAGGGAAATGGTTAGGGTGTAGCACTGCTAATTCCCATGGAAATCATAGTTTCTGTGGAACTGTGGGATTCCTTGTGTACAGCCTTTGGAGATGGGGAGGCACTGGGCTGTCATGGAGACTTATTTGTCTTCTGCACCTGGTGTGGTGGGAAATGCAGCTGAAGGGTCTAATAATGCACATGTGTGCCCGGACAGCTCAGCATGGTGTCAGTAGTGCTCAGTGGATAGAGGGATTCACATGTTCCTTTGGCTATGTCCCAGCTACCAGGTTGCCCTAACTTTTCAGGGGTGGGCAGTGACCACTATCAGCTGAGCAAATGTTGACTCTGGGCTTCACTGTCTTAGCTCTGCCATAGTTAATGTTTTAAATCAAGGTGCAGGGGTAGCTGGCTGCTGCCTCATGTTCCTGCTGCATGTTTGTTGGCATGTGCTGGTAAACTCTAAAACCCAAGCACAGTCTGAATAGAGGCATCTCCAAATGGCTTCACTTGGGTACCACACTGACCACTGCCTTTGTGCCAGGGCTGGACCTGTTACTCCTCTGCATTTCTGCTGCAGGTTCTCCCCATCTCGACCCTTCTGCTCCATTTTGCCTTCTCTGGAGTGCCAGTTCCACACCTCCAGTGATGACCATCCAGCATTTCTGGCATCATGGCTCCCTGAACTCCATGCTGACACCTGGGCTGGGAATTGAAATATTCTGTGCTTTCCCCAAGTACAGCAGTTGCTGCTGGAGATGCTGGGTGTGACATGAAAGCACCCAGTGGTCCCACTATTATAGCCTGACATGGTAACTGTGTCTGCGGTGGCTTTAAGAGCTGGATTTCTTTCTGGATTGAAATTTCTAAATTTTACATGCTTTAAGACTATTTATAAAGGTAGTCTAACAGAGTTGGAAGTTGTGAGGGTTTGTTTGTTTGTTTGTTTGTTTGTTTGTTTGTTTGTTTGTTTGTTTTGAGGAAAAAAGGAAAAATATTTTATCTGAATTTACGGAACAGAACATGATATTCCTAACTGTTAATTCTTATCTGAATACGTCAAAAATGAAAACTATTAGGGTAAGGTTGCATAACTCCTTTGAATGTCAGGTATTTATATTTGTTTTACAAGCTATCAGTAAAAAAGAAGCAAAGAATATCTGCATTTAATATAATGAATTATCAAATACAAGGTCCAGTTTGAAGTTAAAAATAAAAGCTATTTATAATGTGATTAGATGTGGAAAAGGAAGGCTATTATGTTTGTCATAATAACAGTGTCTTTGATATATATGTTAATAGCAAGACTGCTGACACTGGAGAGATTGAAATTAATACTTGTCTATTAGTCCAAGGCCAGAAGTTGTTGCCTCAAACCAGAATAATTGATTCAATAGTGCATTTGTCTAATGGGCCTGCATTATTCTGTAGTGTGCCAGAACGGATGGAGCACTCACAGCCTACCTGTGTTTGGGTGTACATTGTAATCCTGATTGTATTTATAGCAATGTAAAATAGGAACAACCACAAAGTCAGTTGGTGGCATTTGAATAAAATGGGCAAAGATCAGAATCAGCTCTGTGGGGCTGCATGGGATTTAGAAGAGAGACTTTTAGCCATAGAGAAGCTTTTCTTCACCCCTGAAATATCTCTTTGACTATTTTTAATATCTCTTGTTTCAGAAATGCTGATTTTGGGAGTGAAGAAGAAGAGTTAGAAGGGTGAGGCTCCAGGAAATTCCAAGTGATTTGGTAGGGAATATTTCATTAGGAATACTTAGTCTTTAATATTTAGGGATATTAAAAATTGTATTTAACATGGATATTTTTATTTGCTGTGCCAACGTCTTGAATTCATTGATAACCAGACACCACTAGTGGGCATAAAAATAAATGTTTTGGCTAGTGAGTAGTAGAAGTCTATGTTTGAATGGACTTTATAAATAATAATTAACTACATTGGAGTTTCAAATATATATGTGGTTCACTTGGGAGGGAAAGAAATGTGTTTAAAGTAATATGGCTATTCCAATGTTAACAATGACTTTTACTATTTAGAAGATAAACAGTAAATTTAATTTGCATAATTAAGTTAATCTTTTTAGATTTTAATGTAGTGTATCACGAGTTCCCAGGCTTGTAAATGAGGTTTTACTAGTGAAACTCTTATTACTAGGACATATACCATTTCCCCCTAGCATCAGCACAGAGTGCAAATCTCATAGGTTCCTTTGTCTCAGGTCACCAGAATTTTACTGTTTTTTTCTTCTCTTGAGGGTTGCTTTAAAAATTGTAATAAAAAATACAACTTCTGTGTAACGGTTGAAAGTCTATCGCTTTGCAGGGAAAATATTGTGCTTCTAAGGGCCTTCTGCCATAAGGACTCTCTTGTAAAGATGCCTGCCTTTAAAATGCAACTTTTTTGTTGGATGAACAGCCTAATGTTCCATGCATTGTACTAGTAGTAGCATTTTATGCAACATTGAAAGACTCAATTAATTTGCATAATTCCATGAGTATTACCATGATTTTAAGGTAGGTTAGCTTGCTCAGGAGTCTTCCCTGCCCAATATATATGTTTGCCATTTTGACAAATTAATCATTTCTGAAAACAATTAATTATACTTATGACAAACTGAACCTTATACCCATGGGTCTTAAATTTTTATAGCAGAAATCTAATATTAATGTGTATAAGATCAGTGATTTAGTGAGTACCTTAACAGTCAACAATGCCTAAGGCTGAACAAAATTAATATTTTGTTTCCCATCTGGAGACTTCAGTAAAATTAATGAGGAAGGGTGCCTTTTGTAATACATAATAGAAATAAATTTACAATATTTAACCCGGGGATTCTACTGACATCAGCATTTAGATATTTGGTCTGTTTCCCAGTTTGGTGGATGAGCCATGCAAATATCAAAGCAGGTAATCCTGGCTATATAAGGGACTCATATTTGTGTTTTTACTGGCAAAGGTAGACAACCAGATAAATTTTCTTGTATGATGAAGTTTCTAATCTTAGAACAAAACATTTGTTTCTGCTAAGGTACTATTTGAATACAAAACACATTCAACCTTTCTGAAAATAAGAAAAAAGGGCAATATCTGGAAGTTAAGTGCTGGATACAAAAGAAAACTTGGTGGTGAAAAATGAACAATGGATTATGAACATGCAGAATTATATATAAATAAAAAGTGGCTGTGATCATTAAACTACAATATAAAATTCTTGTATGTAAAATGCTCTGGAAAATGACTCACTGGTCTGCAAAAGAAACAATCAAATTTGAAGCCTAAAACATGACTATTTAGAAGCATCTAAATGCAGCAGTAGTGATTCAATAGCTGCAATTTTTTTTCTACTAGTAAACTCTCCACCTCTCCTCACTCTGACCTTGGTGTACCCATCATCAGCAAAATGAACCAGAACAGCAAGAACACTTCCATTCATCCCTCCCTGTGCTGTTTATTTTGGGATTATTTGTTATATTTTTTAATCACTTCAAGTTTTTCACAAAGCAGTTTTAACTGACGGCAGTGGCAAACATCCAGTTGAGTTCCTGGGTACAAGCTCATGCCCCTGTATCTGAACATCTGCTTAAGGTCTGAACAAAGTGCTTTTCCTCCCCCTCAAATATTTCGTCCACCAATTCCTGCAAATTTTTTGTAATACACTCCATCTGAAACACATTGCAAGCCAGGTTGTAGTTGCTAAAAATACATGTGTAATAAATAGTTGATCTGCAAAAGTAAAAGGGAGATAAGATATTACCTGTGTGGTATGTATATATACTCTTTGATTAGGTTTTCTTTTTAGGAGGAATGGCAGATGAAATGTAAAAATAGCATAAAACAGCTACATAGGGCAACTCAATTGTTACTTAGATGGGAACAAACAACCAAATGTTGTGATGTGAAGTTTCCTGCAATTAATTTAACACTTTAAATATCTCCTGTCTCTAATAAAAAGAGAAGTTCTGGTAAAAGAAGAGATATCGTGTGCCATCTACTGAACTTTATGATAAACCCCAGTGTTTTCAGTGCTAACAGCTCAACAATGGTGGTATTAGAAGTAAGACTCAATAAAAAGGATTATGTGCCTAAATAATCTTACTTAATTGTGGTATAGGTCTGATATAATGTGAGGATATAGCAATACAGTAATCTATGCATGTGTGGGACTGAGAGTGAGACA
>WEIU01024410.1:134655-172427 GCA_013389925.1 Aegithalos caudatus
CTCCATTGTGTTCCACGTATCTGAATTCTCTCTGTACAATAAACAATATCTGCACATTTAAGCAAAGAATTGACTGTTAAATGTGGATATTAACACAAACTGAAGAAAAGCATTTCTAGTTACTTCTATCCTACTTCGAAAACAAGTAAAGCATTTTCTAAAATACAGACTGCCCATTGTGCTGCATTGAGAGCATGCAAGCAAGTTTAAGATGGTTCCTGCCTTTGCCTGAAAGATGGGAAGCAGATTATTGCTACATCTATTTGGCTTTTCGTTATGTGTATTCAGCTATACAAACAGCAGTTACATATGCAGAGTGTTGAGGCTCCTTGCCCTTTAGGCAGGAGAAGGACTCCCTTGGGCAGTGCCTCTCTCCCCCCAAAGCAGAGATTTGTCTCACTGTGGTGCCTTTTTGTGGTGTACAGCCCTGGTCCCTGGGCAGGAGCACAGTGGGCAGCCCTTCCCCACTCAGGGTGTGATGTTTTGGAAAGCTCCTTCTACTTCACATTGGGCAGAGAAGGTTCAGCTTTTCTTTGCTGGTGGAGGATCACGTTACAGCATCTGGTGCTGCCTCACTCAGGGACTGTTGCTTTCCCCTCTGTTGCTACAGGGGCATCTAAATCATGGCTTATGCCACTCCCCTTATCTAAAAAGCCTCGTGGGTTACTCAGAGACAGAAAAATCACTTCATGGATGTTTATAGTTTATGCTGTGTATTTTGCTTTGAGGAATGTTGGTCACTCACCTGTGGTTCTGTCTGGCTGTTGCTATTCTGAGTTTCATTCCATCAGTGCCTCTGCCTGCTTTACAGAAGGATCAGTCAGTTAACAGAATCCACAGTGATCCCTTCTGCCATGTGCACCTGTCTGGGGATACAAAACAAACACAAGGGAACTCAGGCAGTTTCTGCTGTCTGGATAAGCCGGGGACAAACTCGGACATAATGAAGGAACAAACAGACTGGAGGATTTATGGGCAAGGAGGTGGCTTTGCTTGTGCTGTGCACTGGAATGAGCTGTGTTGGTTAGAGGTGGCAGTGTCCCCAGAATCCAGGGCAGTTCACTGTCCACTCCAGAGAGCTGCTGTCAGCAGTGCCATCCTAAAACAGGTGATCCATGTCTGTAAATCCCCAGATACTCATCTCTGGAGATCATTTCTCTCCTTACTGTGACCCAGCATTAACTAGCAGTCTTCCTCATGTGTTGCCTCTCACTTTTATTAGTAATTAAACTCTTCTTTTTGAATCTCTTGCTGTCATTATGGCCAGTTTCATAGTGACATCTTCTGTGACATGAAACCGTATTAAGACTCACATACATAAAAAAATGTTTCAGTGCTGCTCCAATACTCCTAACAATCAAAAGAATATTGGAATTAAACAGAGCATTTGGCATTATTGATCTCTAAAAAATGTCTAGTAATGATCCAAATCCATTTTCACCATTTTCATTAAGCAGTAGAAAGTAAAGCAGTTTCAATTTCCATTGTAAAAAACTGTTAGAATTTCTCCTAATTTTGAGAAAGTAAAGGAGTGCATCTGTGAAAAGGATCAAAGCAGCAGTGTTATACTTCAAAAGATTTTAAAACCACTGTTGAGGAGACAAAGAGCTGCTCTTGTGGCCACTTGTAGGTCTTGATCTTCTGTTCACTGGAGTCAAGGGGAATGTTTCCACTGATTATAATAGTGCTGCAGTGGACAAATATGGCTGGTTACAGGAGAACAGTTGAATATCAGAGAGGGAAGTTTCGACTGACGTTGTTTCAGAAATTTCCCTTTTAATCAATGCAACTTTTTTCCCCAACCATCTTTTCACAGATTATGTATGATGAGAAACACTCCTGTAAATGAGCTTAGGAAACAGAGCAGCTTTGAGTAGATTGAAGGCTCACATATTAAAAACAACCTCACTTTACAGCATGAACTACTTTAGACTTGAAACACTGGTGTGTTGTTTCTACAGTTAAATATAGGTTATGATGCTTGATTTATCTCCCCACTCATCTTCAGTTTGTCACACATAGAGTGATCCTGAGAGATACAGAAATATTTTTTATATAAATTTCACCATATGATAGGTGCCTAAAGACTTTTCTTTCTTCATCCTTACTGCTATATGCTTCAGTGCAATATATTGGTGTCTCAGTATTTGACTTTCGTCATCTTTCCTGCCATATGATTCACGTCACAGCAATAAATTGTTGCCTAAACACATACTTATGTACATAATTGGATCAGGTCCACTCTGTGCCTTGGCTTTTGAAGTAGTGCCAGTGTTTTCCATGGGACAGTGTGGAAGGCCAGGCATTGCATGAGGTGAACAACACCCAGGGAAAATATTAATGTACATAACGGGTAAATTTATGTTTTCAAATAAACCTGAACACACTTCATTTTATCTAGAAGGTTATTATAATTGTATTTTACAGTTTTGTCTTTGTCTATTCAAAAATCTGAGATGCTTCAGATCAGTGTTAATGCATTAACACCACACAGCTCTTGGAATCCCTTGTGAGAGATGTATTTTCCTGCTCTGCAAAGCTGCAGGTACTGAACCTGCAAACATTTAGACACCTGCTTTTCTTGTAGATCCTTATTGGAAGTGCTCATTCACATAAAGCATGTAAATAACATCAGGGTCTTATCTACAAGGTTGGGGCCTTAGTTGTTTGTATTGCTCTATTTAGAAGAGTGACATTAAGTATACTTGAGATATAATTTTACCAGAATCTATTGCATAGTTATATTAACTCCTGGGTGAGATTTAGGTTGTGACCTCCCAGCAGGCTGAGGCATGTTACCTGTAATCTTTCACATGCATGCAGTCTGTCATGGACAGAACTCCCCTTTTCAGATCAGTCATATTTTGAGTCTCACAATTGATATATCAGTCACAGCATAAAATGCAATCCTTCCTGTAGACCAACTGTTTACCAGAGTATAACACAAACTCTCCTCCTGTGTCTCATTTCATCACACTGTTCCACGTAGCGATGTTTCAATGTGAAATGAAGTTTTTTCATGCTGTGCTTCTGAGTAGAAAAAAGACAGAACTACATGTATGATAAATGGCAAAGGTTCCAAGAGAAACCTTGCAAAACAATACAATTTGGAAGCATTACATTTGCTTAAATAATTTAGTACATAAATGGATCTGTTAAAGTTTTATAACCAAATACTGTTTATACGGCTTTGGATAGAAAATCAGTTATATTTCTACTGAATCACTTAATCTTATATCTTATTTAGAAATTACAAAATATAACTAACCTGAAAGTACTTTTGAAATCAGTAGCATTAGAGAAATATACTTTTCTTTTAATTAACTTCATACACCTAAGTTTCCCATTAAAAAATAAATGTTTAAAATTTCTCTGAGGTTGAGTTCATTTTCTGCTGGTTTTACAGCAGAATAAATTGCACAGTGTTAAGTAGATAAGCTGTTTGATTCCATGCACTAGGAGTGATATTTAGATCTAATATTTGGATACTAAAATATGAACTGAGTTCTGTGGGATATTTGCATTTGCACTTTATCCATAAGGTAGTTTTTGAAATTATCAGCAATATTACTCTTGTTGTCATTAGTACTGGTGCATTCTGAAAAATCAGGACTAATTCTATTTGATCTCAGAAGAAAGATCACTCGCTGGGATGCCCCAAAGAAGGCACCATTTAAGATATGAGTATGTCCATTGTAATTTCCCCTGGCATGCTGAAATAATGGAGAATTCAACATTTGCTGACAAACCAAAGCCAAGCCTCTGTCAAGAGTCATTAATGAAAAATTATATCCAGGGCCAAATATGAGCTGGGAAGCTTAACTCCACTTTCAAAGAATGTGTAAGTGCATTCTATGTCTTCAGAAGTGTCTCTGTGTCTAGATTGTATAAGCATTAAGTGCAGGTATATAAATCCTTGAAACAAGCACATAACCAAGCATTTCCAAGGTGAAGAACAGACTGACAGAAAAAACCCATTGATAGTGGGGCTCCGTAGGGATTTTAAATTTTTTTTTTTTTCGTATCAAGCTTTTTTTTTTTTCCTGTGAGGCATTCTTTAGCCTGTTGAAACCTTCATGATAATAAATGCTGATTCCACAATTCCTGTTTGAGTATGAGAATTGTGGTCCCTTACTCCTATTCTGAGCACTGTATTCTGCCCCACTACCCCTTCAGTAAGAATTTGGGATTTATGGCAATATTTACCTTGCAGGTATTGTCAACAGCTAACCAACAGGCAAAGCAATTTTTTCCAGCCATGAAGCTCTGTCGCTGAGAGTTCTTATGTGGAATATCTCTTTTTTTTTTTTTTGGTCTCTGAGCATGCTATTTTATGGTGGGAAATCTTTTGATAGGAATGTATTTTAAAGCTCTCATGTAACAACTGAGGAGTTCTAAATTCTTAACTGGGAATTTTTTATAGCTCTCAATTAAGCTTTTAAAATAAAAAGCAAAGGATATTGCCCTAAATGCTGGAGGAACTCGATCTTGTCATGAATTTTCTTAATTAAAAATCTTTTAATGTTTTCCTTTTTTTTATAAAGCAGTAATTCATGGTAGCTAAGTAACAGCAGTGAAATACAATCTTTTGGTGACATCAAAGCTGTGAAATAGTGTGAAACAAAAAAAAAAAATCCTAGGTAAAAATGTCTGCTTTCATTGGGGGTGGTTTATAGCTGTTACATGGTAATAGTCAGTTCAGCCTAGTATTATGGAAAGATCCAACAAACACATAACTGTTGTCAAAAATTATTTAACAAAATATATTTCTGAAGATAAAAAAAATTAAGAATTGACATTTCAGTAAGGAAAAGAAAGGCTTTTTCACACTGGGGACTTAATTTCTCATATAATTTTGGTTTAACTTCATGGAAAGGAAACCAGTAGAAAATATTCTGAAGTCTGCAGAAGCTGTATATACAACCCCCCATTTTGGTTATACAAAATCAAAGGAAGTTGTTTAATGTCTAATTTGTTGTGATAAAGCATTTATACAGAACTGTGAGTATAGCCCTTAAAATTGCCCTGAGATGGCATTTACATCTAAAGTTTCTATTGCAAAGGTTGATTTATTAAATAACCATTTTTTTCTGACACCAGGTGATAAACACTGATGTATTAGCAATGTAATTCCATATTTATAGAATTTGTCAAAGATCGGAATTGTCAGACATTTTATTAGCTAGGCTTTAATATTAATTAAATGACTTGTGGAGCCCATGTGAGAGCATTTGCAGTAGTGCATAATCTGTCACTTCATATAGAAGAAAAAAAGACAATGCTCGCTAAAAAGCCTGAGAATCATGAATAGCCATTTATACTCAGAATTCAATATTTCAAAAATTTGTCCTGTGTAGGGACAAGACAACCATGCCAAAACAGAAGTGGAAATTAAACAGAATTAAATTATTACACTATTAATCATACTCTTCAGAGTCCAGACAGGAAATATCAGCATCTTAAAACTTGAAGTTGATTTTCAAAAACTATGCATGCAATCTGATATAACACATACACAACTCCATAGATGTACACTGGTTTGCACTCCTGTCCTTTTCTTTTTTTCCAGATTTTTTTCCAGAACTATTGGACCCAGAAAAAAAGTTCCATAATTAGACTTTCAGATATTGCACTCTGCCTAATTTTTTTTAAAATTCCAGATGTTTTTCCATCTGGATGATATTTGAAACCCAAAGATGTGCCCACCAGTACATATGTTACTACAAATGAATAATATTTACTTGGTGTTTTTATTTATTCATCAGCAGCAACTTCCTACATGCCCATCATAAACTGAAAATAAGACTGGATTAGCATGCAATCTGTTTTCATTTCTTTTATTCTATCAAAGAAAATCCAGATCTAGGCAGAAAACATACTGTGACAGCATCAACTAAAGCTCAAAGATTCTGTTATTTTAATTCGATGTATGCTTTGAGCCATCAGAATTTTGTGTGTTAAAGGTCTCCAAAAACTGTCAGGGTCCATTGAATGGTGCAGAAACCCAAGCTGAAACACCAGGTCACTAATGTGAGTTGGCTAAGATTAGAGACATAGAGGAGGTGGCTGAAAAGCAGAGGAAGCACTGAGTTAAAAGAGGAGAAATTGTATGACACTCCTCAATTTCCTGGAGTATGTCCTTCTGATAGTGTTAGATCTGCAGCCTGGTCTTCTTGCATCCTCATCTGCTTCTATTTACTCTGACAACAGCAAACCCCAAGAACACTGTAATAATCTGCTCCTGGAAAAAGTTTCTCTCAACTGCCACTCTTGCCATGTGTATTTGTGATTTTTGTCACCGAGACTGAAGGTTATTTTGGGCTGTGTGTTTGAAGGTTTTATTTTGAACACTTCAGAGGAGAGTGCAGAATGCACTCACCTACTGAGATTGGTCTGTCCTGCAGAGCACAAATTTCATATATGCTTTCTGTGCCCCTCATTCAGCTCAGCTTGAAGGAAGCTTTCCCTCTGCTCCATTCTCTTAGATTAAACTGATTTGGAATTAACCACTCACATAGATCAGGTCCTCTTCACATATTAATTGCAATTAGCCATCATGTATAAACAGGTTCTTCAGTTAACAGTGGAGCTAGACTAGCAGTTTTCAGTGGAGTCTCTTTCCAAGAAACAGCACTTTCTAAGGAAGTGTAAATGAGTGTGATAATCCCACCGTAAACCGAGGATCTGGTGAAAACCACAATTGGCACAAAATATCCATTGGAGTCTGTAGCACACACTTGAGCTGCCTGAATTTCTTGTATACTGTGAAGGAGATAAAGTGGGTTCAGTCATGACTGTCAGTGAGAAGGGAGTCTTTTGCATGGACAGGAAAAGTGGTGTGTCTAAATATCCTACACCAAAGGCTGCTTAGGGCAACTCCTTCTGGTACTTGAGCATTTCAGGGAAACTTTGATTCTCTTTAGGTTCATGGAAGCTTGCTATTGCCTTCAGCAGTAGAATCCAGAATTATCCCTAGGCATAAAATACTTCACAGCATTTTAATCAGTTTAGAAACAATACATACATGCCTCTGGTTCGGACATGAAGTAATTTACACTGAATTAAACCACAAACTGTGAATATTCACTGAATATAAGTAGACAAGCCTACATATTTTGTTGCAATATTATATGTGTGCAGAAGGAAAATTATATCACAGACTAACAGGATCACCAGAAATCAGTTCTTACCAACAAAACAAAGATTATAAATTATTTTCTTCAGCTTGAAATTTCACTAGATATATGTCACTAGTAACAGCAAAAATGTAATACAAAGATTGGAGTCTCTAACAACTTCATAAAACATTGTACTAAATTAGAGAAGAGAACACAATAAAAACATTAAGCAATTAGTTCTAAAATTCTTGAAAGAGTCAACACCAGGCTTAAAATCCCCAGGTCTCTACAAGATCAAAGAAAATGGCAAGGGTCTTACTGAGAGTTGATCTCTTTCTGAGGTGGTAGTGGTAGAATGAAACTTTGATGTTTTATATACTTAAAGACATAGATTAAAATATTTTAATGAAGGTAAAAATTAACTATGGAGTGGCCAACCTTAATAAAGATAGTTCAGTGTACATTTCTGAGCTTGACTTGCTTACCAATGCATGCTTATTTTAAATTGGAATCTAGTATCCAAAGATCTGAAGTGAATGAACGCACAATTATCTTCTTTTATTTTAATTTGGTCTTGTTGATCCTCTAGGCTCTTTTAAAATCACAATGACATAGATTAAAAAAAAAAAATCTAAGGTCTTGACCTTTTATGCATCTATGAAATAAATGTAGAGTTCATAGCTGGGAACATGATCATTTTGGTTGATATAAATTGAAGCTGACAAGGGGACAGGCTCTGAGGGAGCAAAACCCACTCTTCTGTAAAAACCAAGGCCAATAAATATATTTCTGTATTAAAAATGACATTTTTATAGATATCAATATCAATTGACTGTAGCCCTCAAATTATGCAAACCGCACCTGGGTAAATTGTAAGAATAATAAGTTCACTAGCTTTGCAAATTAGCATAAAGTTAAGCACCTAATTTTAGAACCCTAGAGCAGATGCTGACCAGTAGCACTGGTTGTTCACATGGAATAATACATGGTCATTAAAAAACATAGCCTCAATCTTCAGAAAAGAAAGGAATTAAAAATTACTCGGAGGCAACTGGAATCACTAAAGCAATGCACAAGGTAAGAAAAAAATAGTCACTTTTGCTTTTCAAAGAATCAAACTTCCTTCTCTTAAGTTGCTTCACACAGCAAAATGAATTGGTCAGGAGGGGTGATATGGTGCTTTTCCAGAGCAGCATGTGAGACCTATGCTTGCAACTCATTCCAAGGGTTCATTTTCTCTCAGGGGTGGAGGTCAAATTCATTTAATCTGGGGGTTGCCTTGCTTCAGGCCCTTACTCTGTTCTGGGTCCTCTTGGCCACCCCTGTGTGGAGCCAGACATCTCCCAAAGGATGCCCTCTCCATGGATGGATGCACGAGTCTGTAAAGTCTTTGGGGCAGGAACTCAAGGAGTTTTACTTGTAAAAATGGTTTCCATACCCAGCAGTAACAGCCATAACCTCATAAAATGCAGCACTGGAGATGGTCAAGGAAATAGTCGCAGCATGACAGAGAGAGATTACAACTTCATTTTCGGTCCCATCCAAAATTAACATGAAATGATATTGCCAAGCAAAACAGCCTCAGCACTTAATTTGGGGCATTAGTGATGCCATTATAAAATATGAGCTGCTGATTCTCACCCTGCCTCAGAAGCTTTTTATGCTTCCCAGATCAGCTTGCTTGGTGAATTAATCAGATGAAAAAGGCTCAGTTCGCCTGCACGAGAAACTGAAAGGATTGTCTGATGGCTTATGAAGCTATGTGATTTGTTTCATGGTGTGGAGACACTGAAAGAGAATTTTTATTAAAAAAAGAGGTCTTGGAACACAGTTCTGCATGTGGTCAGCTCAGTGGGGTATTATTTGAAGCAGAGAATGTGAACAAGTAGAATTGAAATGGAGGGATCTTTGAAGAGTAATGAAAAAGGGGATTCAGTTGCCAATAAAACAACTGTTTGGGATACTGAAGGGAGATTCCTCAATCATTTAAAATCATCTGGCTCAAGAAATGTATTGTATTTTTTTTTCTTAGGGAACGAGGGGAATAAAAGGTAGATGAACTCTTCAACAACCTAAAGCAAATTTCACAACTTCCTGGAGAATTTGTATGTGGTCATAATTTTCTCACAGCAACTGTCTTCAGGAGCAATTTCTTCCTTCCTTGCCTGTTTATGCTTTAGCAATCCTAGTTTCAAATCCACTGCAGGCCTTTACTGTCTTCTTTGGTTTCCAGGGAAGGGATAGGGGTGTCATGGCACAATGCTTGAAGTAATGAATGTTGCTCAAAAATATGCTTTAAACTACACCAATTACAAAAGATAACCCTTGCCCCTCTTGACTCTAGAGTAGGAGAGAAGGCCCTGCAAGGTATTAAAACCAGAGGGGATACAGCTTGGCTTTTCTCCTTGAAATTTGTGTAGCTTTAAGATTAAGATCTCAGCACAGAGAGGCAGCTCCTGTTCTCCTGTGTGGGCTCTGCTTCCTTCTTATTTTTCCTTTTTTTCTCTGTCTTTTAAGAGAGGGAGTTGAACTCCCTCACATCATACTTGGGCTGAGCAGTCAAATTAAACTGTCACACTGATTAATGGCAATACTTATTGCACAGAAAAATTGCCTTGTTACTTGTACATATATACATGTGTCCTAGGTTACAATGTAAGATGTGCCCAAAGTATGTATTCTATCACCACCCTCAGGAGCTGTTGGAACCAGGTGGGGCAGTGTTTTCCCTTGCCCCCTCCCTCTGGGCTATCTCCTGTTAATGGGCCATCAACACCTTGCCCATGACTCACAGGTGACTCCCTCTGGGTGTTATCTCTGTTAATGGGCAATCAAGGACCCATTGTATGACTCATAGAATGATATCAGCCCATTGTGAGATGCTCCACCCACGGGGAGGAGCCAAGCATTCCCACCTGGATATAATCTGGGACAGCACAGAGGGCAGGGGCCTGCTGGACTCCTGGAGGACCAGAGCTACCAGACCTTTCTGTTTGATCACTGCTTCAACAAGACCAGTTCATCTGGACTGCCACCACCACCTTAACTAACAGGGTGTCAGGTTGTATAATTTTCATTTATTTTATTTCACTTTTATTCCTCCTATTAAATTGTATTTTCTGACTTGGAGTCTCTCACTGATTTTACTTGCAAACCAGTACAACATGTAAAAGATTTCAATTTCTACATGTGTGTTGTATATACACATTAGTAATGTATGTATGTTTAAATTGATATTGAAATGATATAAATTTAAATTCTGGACATTATTCAGAAATAGATGTGTTCATATAAGAATGTAGTTATTTTGGTATGTAGGAAAGACATATCTTTTTTGAATTCTCAGAACTTTTCTTATACCGGCTTGTTAAAAACCTCTAATTACAACCCTCATTGAATAATCAAGCAAAAAAAAAGTAGAATACAGAAGTTTCTGTAGATGTTTTGGGAATATTTTATTTGAGTTTCGACTTTCTTCAGTCTATTACTTTCTTAAGTTTTAAAATGCAAAATTACTTGGACTTTGTTTCTTTTCTCCTTCTATTTTGCCTATCTGAAATATCAAGAAAGAACTTTTTTGGCATCTATGATAAAATGGTTTGGGATAAAAGATTTATACTCTTGTTTCACAAACAGTTTTGGCTACTAAAAATAACAGTTCTCTGGAAAAAAAAACCCCAGACAGACCCCCCCCCCCCCCCCCCCCNACAGACCCCCCCAACCCCCCCCTCCAGCTCCAGCAAGGGTGTCCTGAGGCTTCTTCAATTAACCAGTTGGAGACCTTGACAGAATTGCCTCCAAGTCACCACAATTGATCACTGAGAAGCTGTGGAGTTGTACCTGAGCCTGTCCTTCACTTAGAAAATACTCAAACAAATGGCAGGGCTCCCTGCTCAGTCTACACTGATAATTATTTTAAATGCATGAAGAGAGAGGAGAAGGGAAGTTTGGATGACAGGTTTCTACATCAGTTCTGCCCCATCCTCTTTCTTCTAGATATCTCTAAGGGGATTAGCTTATTTTCTTTTCTGGATTACACTATGGCAATATGATACCTTTGCAAGTCAGGCTCCTCTGGCGATGTGTGGTCAGTAATTAACAATGCATAACAATGCATAGTAATTTACTGAGAGACAGAGTTTAGAAGAGCACCTCGTTCAATTAAAACTTGGCAAGGCAATGCAATTATCCACTCTGGAATTTTGCCAGGATGCAGTAGTCTGTACCTTATCACCTGAAAAAAGTGATGTGGTATGTATAATCAGCATAAACTTTGAAAAACTCTTGGGTTTTAATTAATTTTTTAAAGCCAAATTTGGAAGGTAGTGAAACCACACAGCTTACAGGGCTCTGATTAAAATCAATTTCTTTTTTCTAATCTCACCAATAATTTCAGAGAATGTTGCCCTTAGATAAAATTAATTCAAACCCACTGTCCAAAAGTTAATCCAAATCTACTGTTTTGTAGATTTGGATTGTCTAATTGCTTGACTAATTGCACACCTACTGACCCAGGTGTAACACCCAATATGCCTTGATATGAGGCTATTTCCACAAACAATACAGGTTTTGCCAGGACATAATATTGCTTCATTTTATACTCATGTACTTCTCTGCCTAAGCAGGCAAAATCCCATTACAATGAGCAGGCATTCACCTGAGTAATTTCAGTCTTTCTGGGGTTCCTGATAAAAACTGATCACCCAAGTGATACACTCAGTCCATATTTACAAATGATTTCTGTCTTCTGCCCATTTTTGGGAAATTCATTTGAGATCATTCATTGTCAAGAATTTTGACTTTTCTACTTGCTGCTGTTGCCTATGAATTGCCCTTGAACTTTGTTTAGTGTGGAGAGAGTAACACCTTTATCTTATTCCTGGATGCAGCTTCCTTAGGGATTGAAGTCCATCTATATTTTACCTGAAGCAACAGTTGAGTTTCACATGTCTACTTTTTCCTTTCCAAAGGCTTTTGGGTAAAATTTCAAAGCAGAGATCAATCTTTGCATAACTCTTACGATTTCTTGATGGAACATGTTCTTCTCTCTGACTCTCTGTATTTTGAAACAAACACATGATCACAAAAAAAAAAAAAAAGAAAACCTTACTTTAAGTAAATGATTATTAACATGGCCTGGTGAAACACGAATCTACCCAGGGAAGGGAATTATGCAGCTAATGCTTGTGATTTGTTTCTGTAGGTTGAAAGTTAGAATTTATGGTATCTAGGTATTGCCCAGACCAAAAATTCTTTGGCAAACAAAACTAAATAACTATGAAATACAAATTTTAAGCTAATAAATGGAAGTTCAGTGTAAGATCCAAAGTGGTGTCCTTAGGTTGGCCTGCCTGATATCTCACAAAAGTATGGAGAATGGGGTTAGAGGGTGAAAAAGCAATTAAGGGAGCAGAGACAGAAGAGGTGGCTGAAATATGTTTAAGAGAGATTTTAGTGTAAGTGCAACCATGAGAAAACTCAACTCAAAGGACAGTCAGAGAACTGCTGAGTTTATGTAGGTCTAACATAAAATTTGCTTTATCTGTCTGAATGGCAGGCTTTAATCCTTCCCTCTGTAAGATCCAAACTGGGTAGTGAGCAGATTTTTGAGGCCAGGTTGTGATCTCTGATATTTCTTACTGACAGCAGTAAGGGTCAGAACCTGTGTAGAACATCCCAGACAAAAATGTAGTTTCAAAGGGGCTAATGCTATCACAGCCTTTAGCTAGTAGCCAAAAGAGAAATGAGTGCAAGTTCCAGAAATTATTAATTCCTTTCCTGTGGGTCTTCCAGTGGTCAGTGGGTGCTCTCAGGGTCTAGGACCAACAATGAGTTGCCTGTTTCTAACTTGTAAAGGATAAGACCTACAGTGGCAGCAGCTCCACACAGAGGACCTCTATTGCCTTCTCTGGTGCAGTGTAGACAGAAAAGGAGAATCCAGGTCATAGATGACAGAATTATGTGGAAACCAATGGAATTGTAGTAGCTGTGGCAAATTATATACTGCAGTCTTAAACTCCTCATGGAAAATGTGTTCTCATGTGAGAGGAAATGGTAGTTATTAATGATAATGCAAACCAGCCCCAAATTCTTGGAAAGTGTAAATTAATAGTTAATTTATATTGCTTTACACCAGCTCTGTATAACAAGCCTGGGTGAAGGGTCTGCATTTTTTTATCTGACTCAAAAAAAAGAAAAAAAGACTAGAATTTCCCTTCAAGAAACTACAAAGAAAAAATTATCTATGACCTTCCAGAGGATGTTGGGTAACTCAATCAATGACAGAATAAGAAGAAATGGGTTATGACCTCAGCAAAGGAAATGAGCCCTGGTGGAAGCTTTCTCTAATGCTCACTAATACTCAGGGAGTTTGAGAAACCTGATATCAAAACAGATGAAAGTTTCGATGCTATAGAAAGATACAGTGAGTATTTTATGCCACAGAAGAAGCTGAAAACCAATTTTAGCAGGCCGAGTTGATGATTCTACACAGTTCTATTTTGCATTTATGTCCCAATCTGCCTTTGAGTCAGATCTCAATTTATCATATCACCCTAAATCCCTAGGGAAAATGTGTTTTATTTACCTCAATATTTCTTGGAAACCTTCTATTCTGTGAAGATAGTTGTTTATCAGAGCCAAATAGAGTGCTGGAAAAAAATGGAGCTAGATAATAGATAGTTTGTATCAAATGAGTGTATTACACACAGGATTTCTACCAAAATTTTCAGAAATCTTGAAAAAATGCTGCACATAGTTCATAACAGCTTTGTCTTGTAAACTGGCACTTCCTCTGCAGATGACAGTTTCATTCATCTTGGCAGTATTAAGAGCCAATATTTTAAAACAAATTAATCTTCTGGAACACTTTCTTCCACAAATTTTACATAAACAGACTTTCTTTCAGTTGGATTCCTCTTTTCACTCTTTAGTTCCAATAAACTATTTTAAAGAAGGGAGAGGAGGAGAAGCCCAATGTTAACTTTGCCATGGCTTCTCCAAGCAAAGAAATACCCTCTTCTTTATAATTCTTCTTTCAAATAAAGAGGTACGAAAGACAAGTCATTAAAACTTTTTTCCTTTGTTTTTCTCTGAATGAAGTAAATTAGGAGAGGAATTGAAATAATTGTCCTAAAGATCTGATTTAATTTGTTTCCTTTCCCTAGAACTTATACACTTCCATTCAAGTAGAGTGTCCAGACTATGCCTTCTTTACAGTTTGCAATAACACATAAAACTGTTTGTTTGACATCTTGATCACAAACAGTGGCTACCTGTGCACAAGGTAGCAATCAGTTAGAAACCCAGTAACAAAGCAGTGCCATCACATTTTGTGGTCAGGGGCATTAAAAAGCCAGCATTTCATTTATTTTCTTCCTATGTGGCTTTTGTTAGATAAAATTACTGATTCAACTAGAGCCTGTGTAGTTAAGAGCCAAATAGTGGAGCTAACTCACAGGAGGCGTAGGTCATGCTGAGGGTGAGTGGACAAATAGGAGATAATCTGAGCTTCAGGAACAGTAAATTATTCCCTTTTCACACTGCCTATGGCGACCCAGGACAGGTCTAGCAGCTGATGATGTAAGTTTGTCTCAGAAGGAAATTTTTCCATGCACTGTTGAAGTTGAAAGCCTCTAGCCATGATTTAAGCCTGTAAAATGAAATGGAAGAGCTTGTCCATAAAGGGGAGGGGGCTGCACAGTTTTGATTCTCTCACTCTTAGAGCTTCAGAGTGGAACCACATTAGCTCTGCTGTCTGGGTCTTCGACTCCTCTAAAGACTTGTGTGTCAGGATTTGTTGCACAGTGTGAAAACCAAACATCAAACCAGCATACTTGTTTGTCAGTGAGCTGATATTAATTAAACTTGTTCAATTTACAGTAATAAAATAAAACAAATTTTTCCAAGTGCCACATTTTTAAACGCAGTCTAGCATCTGAAAAACATCTTGTTTATTTTGGACTTGCACATCCCCACCACAGAGCTGGAATTTTGCTAACAGCTCCTGATACATGAGCCAGAAGAGGGTGGAACTCACTACTTTGCCTTTTTCTAGTGCTAGCAAATTATTAAGGACATTAAGGTATGTGTGTCAGGAAGTCAAGTGACTTTAAACCCTCACCTGGGGATGGCAAACAATAAGATGCCATATTTCACAGTCTTCTTCCTGATCACAACCATGGTTTCAGGCAAAGTTTGTATTTTATGTAATGTTTAATATCTTGGTAGTTGCCAACTGCAATGGGGTGAAACATTGTATACCAACTGTCAGCCTCATGTGAACATTTAAAAAACAGATGCTAAATCTTTGAAGTCATTGTTAAGTTTAATGGCTTCAGAAAATCATTACTCAAATCCATTCCCTAAGGTCTTTTTGTCAAGTTTCAGAGGACCTAAACTTAAAACAAATCTAAACAGTCCTCCAAGAATTTATCTGGAAATTAAGCAGGTTTTTGCTAAAGTTTCTGTGGAATTAGAATCTGATGATTCCTAGAAATTCAATTGCTAAATCCTACCAGGGTATTCTGAATGCTCATGGAATGGTCTCCAGGTTGCCTGCTGGTGACACATACTGCATAAAAATGCCAGTTGCCATGTTTTACATTTTGTGGGCATTCCCTCTAGATTATAGCAAAAGCACAATGTGGTGACATGCAGCTAAAAACTATGTGGTGGCCTGAGTCTGACTAATGCTACAGCTGCAGTGCTAGCAGAACAAAAGGGGGGAAAAAAAAAAAAAAAAAAAAGGAAGTCTTAAATGATTGATCAGTGGCTACTAATGGCATTTTCATCAATATCCAGCTGATTTTCCTGTTGCTGCTTCTTACATATTTATACTATTCACAGTCTGGCAAAAATTTACAAAAAAGTATCCAAGTGATAGTTTCACAGCAGGTGCTGGATCAAACAGGTCTTGTTCTGTGCCCCCTTGGGAGGCCTACATGGATCACAGGAATCCTGATACTGCCCTTCAGATGACCTGTGGTAAAACTGCGGAAGATATGCTCAGTTTCTTCCAATGAATAAACAAAGTGTACATGAAATATTTGTATAACTATGAATAGGGGGTTTATTTTTCTATATATACTGCTTGCCTGTGTAGTTGATTGAAAATGGCATGAAGTAAATCTTGCCTAATAGATACTTATATAAGAATTTTATTTAAATGTCCAGCAGTGTAAATGTCAACATTTGTACTTTGATTGTTCTATGAATATACTGGTTTCAACTGGATAGTGAGGGAAAAAAATGCAAGAGTATACATGGGCTTTACAAGGAAAAATATATAGCAGGCTTATAAAACACAGTTTGAGAAAGTCTGACTAAGCTTCGAAGGCCAAAACCAAAAAGTATTCTGTGGATTTTGGACCTCATCCACTGCTCTTAGCTTCAAGCTGCAACTTAGAAACTGAGAGAGGCTTCTTGTAACATATTCATGTCATGTTTAGGCAATGCCAAATTATTTCTCATTGGAGACAAGATTTATTGCAGCTGGATTATGATCTTTTGATTGTGCAAACAATGAAATTGAGGTGGCTGTCCTTTCCAGAGTCATTAAAATCTTTCTCAAGAATTACAATAATCAGAAATCTGGAGATGGACTGAGGAGAAACACAGATGAATATGCAGACTGCATGGAGCAAACTGGAGCACAGCTCACAGAGGAGAAGTTAACTGTCTGAGCAAAATGCCTGAGCCTTGGAAGGAACAGGGTTGGAAAATCATAAAATACATCACTGATCTATTTTCATGACCAAAAAAAGGAAAAAAAATAGAAATAACTGTTGCAGTAAGCCATTATTATTGAAAAGCTAAGTATGCTGCCACACATGCACTTCTGCAGTAAGCATTTTTTGTTTGCTCCAAGTTGAAGTGTAGCCATCCCAGTTTTGACTAAAGGTGGTACAAGTTATCATATGAATCCCTGATTTTCCTCCCCCAAAATCAGCACCATTTCTGACACAGTCTGAAGGGCCCACAGGTAGTGTACAACAACTGCACCATATTACCAACAACACAGAACATGCTTTCTCTCAGAAATGCAACAAAATTAATCAGACTCCTTTAATTTATCCTGATTATGCTCAGACATCTCATCTAGATAATTAAATCAGGCTCCTTTGCTCTGCAGTTAGACTTGCCCTGTGGAGCTCTGTACCCCCTTACATCAGCCATGAAGCGAGGAGCTGCAGGTGTTCTCCTAACTGAGGTGTGGTGAGCCTAAGTCAAAAACAGCAGAAACATGAGGACTGGACTGATTTACAACTGCAACCAACAGAAGTGTGACAAACACAAAAAAATCCTGGTGCTCTTTCTCCTACCCCCAAATCACATTTGCCTTGCAGGTCTCCTGCAGTGCCTGGCAAAGGGCAGGTAGATGTCTCTTTAACCCAATTTGCTTTTATTTGATATGAAGACATATTTCTGTTTGTTTATATTTTTAAAATGATGATTTAGCTAAACTTTTAAACAAACCCAAACCCTCTAAAAACTTCAGTGTCACCTTTTCCAGGCAAAGGCAAGATCTGAGCCTGCATGCTGACACTGGAGTTAGCTGAGTTGGCTGCACCATTGCTGTTACATGAGTAGTTCATACACAACATATGATGCTGATCTGAAGTACTGGCTGTTAGCTGTATTATTTCCACATGGAAAAGTATTTTCATTTTTTTTTCTGTTGTATCCAGCAAATTTCTCTTTCTTTTGAGGCATAATATATTTTCTTCTCCCTGCCCCCCTCAGGTTTTATTTATTGAGCACATTTTTAATAAATGGGAAAGAAGAAGGGAAAACCCAATCTTTCTCATGGTCCAGTTTTCTGTGAGTCTAAAGCAAATACACGCAGCTAAAACAATCAGAAAGAAATAACCTGGTTTTATTTAATGAATTACATTTCTTTGCCTGACAGCTGATTGTGATTGGTGTATTAATTATTCAGATTTATTAGTTTTACTGAGATTCAGCGCTGGATTTTCTTGGCTGTTTGCCACAGAACACATCTGACTTAGTGTCTGTATTTGCAGTTTTGAGACCCCAATGTTGCTGTTATGAGGTAAATTGAGACCTTATAAGGATGCTCAAGTCAACTCCTAGTATTAAGCAGAGATTAGAAATATAGCCCAATTGCCTTACTATTTTAAACAAAATAAGGCAGTTCCCAAGATGAACACCTTCCCTCTGTCAGTTTTCTCTACAGTAAACAACAACTTAAGAACTTATTCCCTGTCTTGTCATGGAGAAAAATAATACTTCTTTTGAACCTACCATTTTTTGATTATCTTGTCTGTAGAGAATGTCCACATCCGTAGTTCTTGTTTTCTAGGGCAAGAGCTCTTAAATGAGCTGTTCTTCCCCTGGTGTTTCAGTGGTTCTGCTCTCCCTGGGCTACTTGTATTGATGAAGAGCCAGAGTTGGAGGGTGATACACAACAGGACAAAGAATTGTTCTTCAGAATCTGGCTAATAAATCTGGCCAATGCCAAGCCTGAAAGTAAAAGTAAAAACAGGATTGGGCTTCAAAAAGAGCAATTCTCCTGAAACTATTCTAAATTCTTGGACTTTACATATGGAGAAAAGCTAATAAATGGTAATAAAATAAATGAAATTACTTGCTTTAATTTCCTCACATAACTGAACAATGTTTCCTTTGGGCAGTAATTATTGTATTGAATCCAGAAAGTTATTTTCAGAGCACTGGATGCAAATGCCAACAAAGAAATAATAAAACTGAACACTGTGAACACCTTGCTAACCATCTGTAAACCAATTTTCAAAGAGAAAATCACATCAGTAGAATATTTGACCCATACAGGATCTTGCAGATGTTTTCCTATAGCCTTTGGGATCTACCTCATTTCAAGGTCTATATAGTAGAAACAAATTGTGCATTTACACAGCGAAAGTCTAACTGAATTCCCTTAAGAACCTTCAAAGGCTTTTATGTTTGACCAGGCGCTGTGTTCTGCTACTTTGGCAAAGAGGTATTAACAATGACTTGTTAATAGTAATGGAGCCATGCCTTCTCCATATGGGTTCCAACACTTTGAGGGATCATCTGACCATATTTAAAAGCTCCACCTTAAAAAGCTGATAAATGAGACCAACTTGACCTGGCCTTACACCAAGTCATGGATTAAACAATTTCTTTCAGCTTGATTGGGGTTTTATTGAGGAAACCTGCTAAGTAAAAGCTGTTCAGTCACAGTGCTTAAGTATCAAAAGAGTGCATGAAGCTTGGAAAACACTGCCAATGTGCCAGCCAGACCCTGAGTTACCAAGAGGACAGAGACCAGCTGCACAGGACAGACAATGGTGATCCTTTTCTGGATTCTGTGTTTCCTGCAGCATGTGTATCTCTGAAACTTGCAAACTCTTAAAATTGTGTGTTCCTTTTACTAGAGCGGAGATGTCAGAGTCTTGGTGTGTGTATATTTATGTATTCATAAGCAGAGAGGGGATTTTATCATTAATTGGTGACCCTACCCCACATTAATGCTAAACATTTAACATAAACATTAAACATAAAGCAGCCTTTTAGGAAGAGTAGATAAGTGAAAGACACCGAATGTAGTTTTTAAGGTGAAAAATCCAACAGGCAACGTAAATGAAGTTTTGATCTTTTATTTATTAGTTACTGTTCTATAATTCTCTCTTTTAAGGTGCTCTAAGTTACTTGGGAGACTTCCATTGTAGGCTTATGGTAACCTGATTTTAGAATGTTCTACACCACTTTGGGTCAGTGCTGCAGGGTTTATGCCTGCCTCTGACAATGGTTTGAAAAGACAGTTTAAAAACCTCAAACACCAGTGATGAATATTAATGTGCTAATGTGACTGCAGAGATGTTTTCATTCAGTTTTTGGCTCTGTCTTGGTATGTGAAGGCTTATCACGCATACAGCATGTCTTTTTAATTTCACAAGGTCTTTGTCTTAACAGTATCTTCTGCTGTCTAATGAGTTTATTCTTTCACACATTATTGTTACACAGAATAATTCAGTGCAAACAATCTGTATTGCTATTTTGATAAAAATAACAACAAAAGAAAGAGCAAAGTTGGGTCTTGGGGAGCACACAGCATGTCAGTCTGTACAGCTGGTCTGATCTGATGCTCAGCATTGCCATAGCAACAACACCAGGGGAGAGCGAGTGGTGGCTGGAGCCTCCTCCTCCTGTTGATCACCACCAATGGGTTCCTAAGGCAGAACCAGCACTTACAGGATCTGATTTCCAACACATTTTCAGGAAAAAAATAGACCTCAGCAAAAAACAAGACCCCAGATTTTACTCCTTTTTAAAATTTTGAAATTCTGTGTAAGTGGAGTCAGCACAAAACTGTTAATCAGAACAGAATTTATTTAGAAAGTTTTTTAATTTTAATCATTTAGTGATTAAAATCAATACTTTTTAATCATTCATTAAGGAAACTGTAATTTTTACGATTTATGTGGATAATTTAACTAGTAAAAGGTTTATTCTGTTAAACATGAAAACAATCCCAGGCAAGAAACTTCTGGAAGGGAGCAAGAAAGATTTTATCATGAAGGGACTATGATCATTCTCAGTCTTTAAAGTGGAAATTACTTCAACATTTAAAAATATTTTTCTGATAAACTATAATTAGAATTGAAAATTCCTTTAATAATTTCTCTTAGAATTTGATTTTAATTATTAGTCTGTTAACTAAGGAAATTAAAATTTATCATGGCTTAGATTTCTGCCCTACCTTTAAAGATCTGGAGTATTTTGCCACTTAACTTTTTATTTGTTCTTCTTATTAATGCACCACTATTAATAAAAGGTTTTTTAATGCATCGAGAATTTTGAGGTGTATACTATCAAGAAAAAACCCCTAACCACTTGCTGCTGAATGGAAACCATTTCCAATGATCTGAAGAGAAGAAGGTGACTTTGAGCAATTTGCATTGAGTTAGAAAGTGGAAATCATGTTTTACCAACCTGAGAGCCTTCTATGGTGAGGTGGCTGGTTTGGTTGATGAGGGAAGTCAATCCTGTGTGTTTGGAATTCAGCAAGGCTTTTGTCACTGCTTCCCACATTGTTCTCACATGTGGCATGTCCCATGGACTAGGAAATGGGAGGTTGAGGTGGAGGGAAGTCTGAGGAGCTCAGCAGCACCACAGAGCTGAAGTCCCACAGTGCTCAGTGCTGAGGGAGAGGTGTCCAACATCAGTGATCTGGGTGGTGGGACAGTGCACCTTCAGCAGGTTTGAGGATGATACAAAGCAACGTGGCTGATAAAGCAGGTGGCAGTGCTGCTCTTTCCAAGGTATCAGCAGACTGGAGAAATGAATTGACAGGAACCACATGGAGTTCAAAGAGAAATGCAAAGTTCTGTCCCTGTGAAGGAATAACTGCAGGCACCAGCACTTCTCTTCTGGAAAGAGAAGACCCTAGAAGTCCTGGTGGACACCAGATTGGACATCAGACAATAATGTATTAGGAAGGGTGTTGCCAGGGGAGGGAAGGAAGTGATTCCTCCTCTCTGATTAGTACTCATGAGGCCACATCTTGGGTGCTCTCTCCAGTCTTGAGCTCCTCTATTCAGAGTGGTTTCAGGAAGTGAAAAGCAACTCAATCTTTAAAAGGATGGTATTGTGTCAAAATTACTTAAATTGCTTAATTCTGGGCAATGCAAACAAGGTTAGTTGAAAGAGAAGATGATTAATGGATACTTGTTTGTGCCAGCCATTGAAAATACCTTCCCACAATAGTTTTCATTCCAAAATCCAAAGATTTAGATGTCCACTTCATGCCACTTAAATGTCACCACTTAAAGTAATCACAGCAAAGATTCTGTCAAATGTCCTCAAACTGCAGAGCATCATTTAGCCCTGCTGTGCTATGAATATTACCTGGCAATGAAAAGATAGAACTTGTGACCTAAAGATTGACCCATCTGCTATTTATTTAGCCTTGGAAAAAAGTAATTCTATATCAGAAAAACAAAACAAAAAAAGGGGAGAAAATTGCAGTTTGAAACAGTACCACTGACAGGGTGATTTCATTTTCTGAGTATATTGAGCTTGCTTATGATCAGAGAGTCAGCTTCATGTTTGTAAACTAATATTGAAATATAACTGAAGGTGTAAGTAAATTTAGTTTCTTTACTGTTTAGTGAATGCCATCTGTACCTTCGAGAGCTGAAAATGTAAAAGGCTGATTGTAAATAACAGAAAAAAAAGATCTGTAAGGTATTAAATTTATGGTGATCACCTTCTGTCTGCATAAAGGAATTTTCTTAAGATGCTTGGCAAGTGAAGGATTTCAGAGCTGTTAAATTCCTCATATATCAGCTGGAGTCTATGGCTGACAAGCCATGTTCCATCCTTATGTAACGGTGTCCAGAAGTGAAACATTCCATGCTGATCTGCATTCTGTTAGGGGAGGTCAACCAAGGCAAAGCCAGTTCCCAGATTCCTGGACAGGAAAAAGTAAAGGAAGGTCTCTTTGCCTCTCTATAGCTAAGCCTTCAGAAATTCTATTGTGTTGGGTGTCCTGGCCCAAACCACTTTTGGTTTAACTAACTTGTTATCCTGCTTGTTTCAATTAGGAAAAACACCTTTGAATCTCCTAAAAAGTGAAGGAATATTTTTAAAGTTTTTGGATTTTGTATGTATAAGGATTTTCAAGTGTTTCTATTTCTCCCCTCTCTTGTAATGGGAGGGAAGAAGTAGTCCTAGATATGAAGAAATCCCTAGGACACCCAGCTTTTCATGACGTCTGGCAAACCTCCAAAATATTTCAGCTTCTTTACAACAAGAAATAAGCTTTCTGATGAAACCCATCTTTTTGGACGTAGAGAGCAGTTTATGTGGCAAAAATCTGCTCCTCCCTCCAAGACAGGAAATACAGAAATATACTTTTCCCTCCAAGATAGATTAGTTCCACAGTTATGACTTCCAGTTTTATTATTAATAAGGCATGATGTTGATCATCTTCTTGTCTCTTATTTAAACAATATGGCCATACAATTCTTTCTAGTGCAGCTTTGTGCTCTTTATATTATGCAGAATCTGTTTCCTGAATACTTATTTCATTAAATACCCAAGCACTGCATAGAATTTCAAGCTGCCCTCTAATATCATTCCTTGGAAGAATTCTTGTAAGGATTCTATGCCATTATATCACCTGAAAGAAATACCAGAAAGAGCCAGAACTGAAAGAAACAAACAAAAAATCCCTCCAAATGACCACATATCTGGGAACGCAAACATTTAAAAATGATGTTTGGAAATCGAACTGATTTAATTATTCTCTAGAATTAGAAGGGATCCATTTTGCCTGTAAGGCACAACCCAGTGAAACCTGAAGCTCAAAATACAATGCCACAGCAGGAACAAATGACAGCGTGTCTGGATTTGGAGGGGTGCAGATGAAAGCTATCATTTCTACCATTTGAGCAACGATGTGGGGTCTGTAGAGCTTTGGACTCTAAGGATCCAGATGATTGTCTGGATTCTGTTTCAACACTGTCTGGAAATGCAGAGGAGAAGGTCTCAAACTGCAAACTTCCAGTGGTGGATATTAGTGCAGAACTGTTACTTCCCTGGATCTGTGATGTGTGTGAAATGACAGTGAAGAGTACAGAGATATATTCTTCCTTGTCATTTCTACTTATCTGTATTAGATCAATCTCACTGTGTTCCCATTCTATCTCAGTGGTTGTAATTCTAAGTAGTTTTAGACTCTATTAAGCAACTTTAAGTAGTTGATTAGGCTTTATATTCAAATGTAATCTACTAGAACTATTCTAATAATTTCTTTTCTGGTGTAGTCAAAGTGCTTCTCCTCACCTTGTAAATTCTGACATGCTGAATTTGGCATGTCAGCATCTCTGAACCTCAGGTGACATATATGTGGATAAACTACATGGGTTGTTTACTCTTGTACTTGACATAGTGCACAGATCAGAGTCAGTACTTGAGTTGCCACTTACACAGGATTATCATTCAGTTTGGACTCATAGTATCCTAAGCCTCTTTCTGAAGGTCAAATCTGTTTTTCCTTTGTGATATGTCAGAAAGATTTAATAGCATCTGTGTCCAAAGAGGAGTTTCTTCCAAAAACAGGCCTGAATTTACTTCTAATTGTTTCTGTCTGAAATTCAAATAATTTCTCAAGATCTCTTAGGAAGCATACGGTTCCAGTGTGGGGTAATTGTTTTCCATCTGGACACTGTCTGGTGGTGGTATTTGCTGTAGCTGTAAGTAAATAAATGAAAGAGTCAAATAAATGAAGACATCTGTAAATAATTTATTTGCTGATTGATGGCTGGTAAATAAACTCTAGCTTCTTTCTTTGGTTAGAGTCACAATGAAAATTGTAGAGTGAGATATACACCAGCTTACTAGAAGTTTGAAGTTCAAATGTAGGCTATGAGAAAACCTCTAAAGATTCCCAGAAACACCAAAGAAGTGGCAGACAAATTCCAGTTAATGCTGCCTCTGACCTGTGCAAGCCCCTCGCTGAAACACTTTAAAGAATGCTAAAGCCTTTCTTGAAATCCTGCCCTGGTTGTCTACCTGCCCTCTGTTTTGATCAGCTCTCTGTAGCCAGTCTTTCAAGGAGAAGAGTGATATGGTGACCCAGAAGAAGTTCACTTTAAAAACTGATGATTCTGTCAAGGACAGACAGGAGTAAATAAAGAAGAGAAGGAAGAAAGCACAAAAAATGAATGTTGTTCTGGCTCTGTGGAGACTTACAAGGCTCAACTCTGTGTTTGCACTTTTTCAAGGCAATATTTTTTCTTTTCCTATTTAGTCCATGTGAATGCTCAGTAATGTAAAAATTATCATATGAACATTCTTATTTATCTTTTGATATGTGCTTTCATACTAAGTGGAATGTTTCTGCTCAAGAATATGTTGATCCATGTACTGCTAAGGTTCATTAGAAGAGGGGGGCACTGTCAGAACTCTGTGAATGGGCAGCCTTGTATCCAAATGCTTCAAACCCATCTTTGGAACGCCTGCACTGAAGTAGCAAAATGCCTGTGAAATATGACTTCTTAGCTTGAGCATTTGTACACCTACTGGACTGAATTTCAAACAGGACTCATTCAGATGTCAGACTCTTGCAATTAAAAACTGTGCCTGGCTAGCTAGTTAGTTCGTTATTACACACTTTATGGTGTGAGCTGCAAATTAGCTACTCAAAGTCCACAGTTCAAAGGATTTGCAGGCCTAGAATTATTCACTGAACAAGATTGTGAATAATTTCAAATACTGAATAAATTCAATATACTTTTTGTTCTGTCCTTGCATAGCTTCTGAAGAGGGAGAGAATAAAAAGGGGAAATCAATCAGATAAATTATTCATCGAGAATTATTTGTTCAGCTCTAATGCTTATGTACTTAGACAATATTTTCATTGGAACAGACTCTGAAGAGCTCTTCAGCCTGCATATATCTCAGCTACAATTTATCTGTAAAAAGTATTGAGGTTCTTGTTAAATGCAGATGCCTAGACCTAGCTGTAGACAGTAGGATTTATCTGATTTCATCTCCAAGTTCTTGACTAAGTTTAGGTACTTCAAGAATTATTGAACAGGAATTCTTTTTTGTGAAAGTAGTTCTTTGTCATTGTCTGTGTCTGCTTTCGGAAATAGTTTTAAGTGATCATCCCAGTTCTCCTTGCTGCTGTTTGGCTATTTCCAGAACAGTGTGGAAACTTAGATGCTTTCTTTCACGAATTAAACCTTTTCATTGTGTAGTTAAAGAAAAAATCAACATAAACCCTAATCCTACTGGAAGAACTACCTTTCTGTACTAATTGTTATTATTTTCAAGGAAGCTAGGATCAGGGAATTCAGTGAGAGGCGCAGCTCAAATTAATATGCTAAGCAGCAAATACAGTTCCCCATAAATATGTATTGTTAAAGTAACTTGTCATGATAGTAACAGATTCAGCTATTTGTCTGCTATTTAGTTGATGTTGTATCTCTTAAAAACCAGAAGGTAGGTATGGAAGGCCGTATTTTTTTTTCCTGCTTAGGGTAACCACACCTCTTTTAATGTAAATATCTTTGTTGCTCCACTCGGTCAAGAACACCAAGGTGTTTGGTTCCATCTTATCTAAAATTAAGTGAGAGAATAGGGAAAAACCACTGGATCTTGGATACCGAAAAGGGTTGGGTATTAGATACTCTAGAAGAAATACTTGCTCTCATATTAACAACGTTTTAACTGATACAAAACACTTTTAGTTTTCTCCTATGCATAATAAGAATTCCGTTACATTCACTTCAATTTCTGTAAGGAAAATATATCAGTCCAAAGGGACAATTCAAATAGTGGTAAAAGAGAAAATGAAATGAATTCTTGGAAAAAAAAAAGTTATGTCATACAATTTTTGCCATAATTCTTAATTCATCCTTGCTGATTGGGACAAATGGGGGCTGGAGTGGAAAAGTTATGCTGATCTTGGCTCTGCCACTGACTTACCATCATCCATTGACAAAGTTTAGGTCTTTACACTATCATAATATGTTATGCTGACGTCTTTCACTTATAATGATGTAAGAATTTGGAAAAGGATTATCTTTTTTTTATAATGCACAGAGTTTAACACAGTAGGGGTATAATCTTGATTAGGGCCTCAATGTGGTACTATAATAGAGTTAATAAATAATACTTGACAGCAGTCTAAGGATGGAGGTATAGAAGGAAATGAGGCATAACTTTTGAATAACCCTTAATTCAAATATCACAGATGCAAAGGAAACCACAAGGTAAAGTCAAACTTCGTTTCACAGGACAATTCCATAACCTATGTGACAGAAAGAAATACAGTAAAGCACATCTCTATGGTTCTATAGACCAGAATGTCTGATGTAAAGATTTTTTTTTTTTTTGTGATGTCAATAGTCCAATTAAAGTACAAGGCTCTATTGCCACTTGATGGTCCTTTTTAAAATTATTGTATATATTGCTTAGTTTACCTATTGGCTCCTTATGAATGTTCATTTAATTAAAAACATACAGAAAAGTTGTCTGGCTAATATATTATGAATTCAACTCTTCCCTTATTTCCCTAATATCTAGGGGAAAAGTTTTAATATTTTCTTTTCTTATTGTTTCTTTCTTCCTAATTTTTACAATTCATTGTATCATGTTGGTTTCTTTTTTTCCATTAAATAATTTCCCAAGACTTGCAAAAGTTGAAATTGAAAAATAGAGGAAAAACCCCTTTTAAAGTATATGATTTCCTGCAAAACAGAAAGTGGGTATTTTCTGTTAAATATGCAGTAAAATGTTGGGTTTTTGCATAAATGCACAGCTGGTAGTACTCAGGTCGTGCTAACATTAGTATGAGATTACTGAGGGAATTTGTTTGTATTTCAGTGCAGTTGGCAAAACTGCAGTCATGCCCATTTAACAAGCACTAGGTCATGTTAATCACTAATAAACTGCACTTAGTTATACAAGAATTTTGAATGAAATCAGATCTAAAGTTCTCCAACTGTTCATCAGGCATTTAACAAACACTTTCTTCTTCATTCTTGCAAAAATGTTTTAATCTTGGTGGTGTTTTTAAAATTTTTTTTTCTTTACTAGCTTTTGCAAATCATGAATTGGAAATGTAGTCAGTTCCATGTGTAGACTGATACATGGAAATCATCAGATTTAGACTTCACACATTGTGCATGAGTGTTTCACTCTGACTTTGCTTCACCAAGGCAATTTCACAGTGGGAAATCTAAAAAAACACTGCAAACAAGGAAAAGATAGCACAAGACGCTTTAAACTATAACAGGCCAATTAAAAACATACTAAGAAGGAGTTAAGACTCTGTAGTTGCTGCATACATTATTCAGCAGGGAGTTGGTGTGCTGGGTCTCTCTTTCTCTTGGTATCAGTTACTGTAAGCACCTGAGAAATACCATGAGCAGCAGAGACAGCTCCCAAAATACTTGAAAAAATATGAGTAATTTTTTCTGTGTAGCAAAACCCTGAATTTGTCAATTAGTTCCCTGTAACTGTGCTGTCTGTGAGCAGATGGAGTGAGTAGATTGGTTTTAGTTTGGTGCTGGTCTGCAGGGTGAGAGAACAGGCCATTTGTGGGGGAGCTGAGGTGGGCTCAGAGCTGGTGGAGGAGTCAGTCCCAGGCCATGAAGGGCTGCCCAGGTACATCCCATGGGACACTGCTCATGGAAAATGAATGTAAAAGACACAGAGGAACTCAAAACTGGGTTGTTCTCCAAAGAGCTGATTCTGGAGTACCTGGGAGACAAGTCACCAACAGGTCACCTAAGGAGGGCAGGATCAGATGCTAAAACCAGACTTCCAGTCTCACAGTGAAGGTTGCACCAAGGGCCAGCAGCACAACACTTGGACACAGATGGTCACCACCACATTTCCCCATGATCCACCTTGGAGGAGCAAGTGCAAAACATTTGTGTTTTTGCCAGCCTTGTAGCTACCCTTGGTCCAGCTGTCTGGCCAACAGACTGCTACTGCTTCTGTTGTCAAAGAGTATTTGTGGTGCAGAAGAGATTCCAAGATTTTTCTGTTAGAGAGTGACTGTGAAGGACCCAGTTCCACTGCATACACTTGGTTGATGTCACACATAAATTCTGTTGGGCCTGGGCCCACAAATGCAAGTTGCTTGTGTCTTTAGTTGTTGGTAGCTGGGATGGAATCAATATTTTGCCTGAATTGGTTGATGATGCAAAATGAAAATTTCTAGGGCCATTCCAATTCTAGTCACACATTCAAAGTATTGTTATGGAAGTTTACAAAACAGCTCAGCATTGTTCCACATAATTATTTTGTTTTAAAATTATATTCCAGCTGCTATGATACCACTGAAACTTTGAAAAATGTCCTTTGTGTGTGGTCCTGATGTGTAGGTCCTGCAATAGTGCTTTCATACTAGAATTAGATATTTGCTGTGTAAAGATTACGAAGGTGTTTGAGAGCTGAATGAAAAAGACGACTATTTGTGTTTCAATATTTGGCAGCTTGGTCAGTGTAGGCAAAGGGTGTTTGTCATCAACAGAATGAAAAGATCCAATATTGCCCAGTGCAAATCACTCAGGAAGAGAACTCGAGAAACAAAAATACCCCTTACTTTAAATCAAATGCAAAAAAGGTCAAGATTTGTTTGTCAGAGACCCAAGAAAATGACAACAAAAATATATTTTTAAATCTACCATGGGAAATTAATACTGAGGTGATTTTCAGGCTAAGGCTGGGAACATGGCAATGTCATTTTAGAATAAACACCAAAAACAGATGCCACAATTTCATAAAATAAACATGCAGTGAAAGGGTAACACAGACATTAGCAGCAAACTGAGCCAGTAGCCAATACAGTATGATGAGAAGGAGTACTCAGTATGGTGTGATGTGCTGTAGAAGCCATTAGCCATATGGTACCGTGTGAAGAGGGCCTCTGTGACTAAGTAACAGTTGTATGTTATGTGGTTTATAAAATAATTATGCAATGGCAAGCAACTCTTTTATAATTATTGGCTGTTTCAAAATATTTCTGCTAATCTGGAGGCATTTACTAAGTTGATGGATGCAGGCAGTCTGCTTCCTCTGTCTGCATGTTTGTAGATTGTGTGGAGCATCATCCTACTAAAGGCAGTGACCATTTAAAACTTGGCCACTAGAGACTGTATTTGTTGTTCTTTTTCTGAAAACTTGGGGAATATCCACATGAGTACATCATAACATGGTGGGACAGCTGCCAAGGAAGCTTACCAGTAGTGTTACCCTTCCTTTATTTATTCCTTGTTTATTCCTCTATACCCTTCCTTACCCGGTAGTTACCCTTCCTTTATTCACTGGCACTTTTTTCTACGCTTCCTTTATCCATTGACATCTCGGGAAAATTGAAAGCGTATCACCAGAAAACCCTATTGCTCTGTCACTGTTGATGGCATGACAATTTCAACAGATTCCATTTTTGTAAACTTTGCTGTGACTTTCATGCTTATATTAGAGGCAACAAAACTATCAGCAACCGAAGAACATCAAAAAATGTCTTTGGTTTAACCAACAAGAAGATGGCATTAATTTCCTTTTCCTATTCTACTGCTCCTCGAGCAAGCATATGGAAGATAAGTGCCTGTTAGACATTTGTACATTGCAGCACTTTACCTTTGAAATGGGAATAAAGTAATAAAGAAATAAGGTTTGTGGGAAACTCTCCAGCTGCAAAATTTGCTGGCAAATGATACTTGGGACCCAGAGTAGCTAGAGGCACCCAGCTCCTGGGTGTCCAGCTCTGATAGTGGAAGGTGAGAGGGTCCTACAGTACCTGGATCAGCTATCTGGGAATGAGGTAGGGTGTGGGATTGAACAGTTGGGACATCAAACAATCCCCAGAAGTCAAGCAAGATGCACAGCCTTTTTTGTCCACAAAACAATTCTTCTCTTTCTATCCCTTTGGCACGTGCTGCAGGCCACAAAACACTTCCCATCTTCCCCAGTAAACTTCAGATCCAGCGTAAAAGATGGATTGTAAAATAGGACAGGAAGAGCACAGGAGAGATCAAGGGCTGCCAGTATAAAGGTCTTTGAACATCCTCTGCCTGTCCCACCCACATGGGTCAGCTCTAGCTTGGTCCTGGAGACACTACAGATCAAACACAGTTTTTATTGTGTGCATGTGGTGTATTGCTGTGAGTGCTCTAGAACAGCACGGGGATAATCTCCCTGTGGCAGGTACAGCTGCCATGGAGGTTTTCAGCTTTGGAGTGGTTGGTCAGTTTTATGTTTTGATAGTGAAGGGAACTGATATGAATTGTAACTATTGCACTAGTCTTGTAATAGGGACACATTGTTAGAAATGCTGGAAACTACCTCTGCTCTGAGGCTTCTGACATGACTTCAGTGCACTAAAAAGGAATTCTGGTCTATTCTGCAAGCAGTGTGGGTGCAATGTAGTATTTTTTGCTAAAATACTTTGCAAAGCTGCAATCCAATGGCATGGTTTAAACCACATTTCAAATGTTGAAAAGGAATATGTTGCTAAATATATTACAAGGATATATACGTTTTTCTTACAAGAAAAAGGCCATTGTTCATAAGTGATAGCAGCTGGCATGACTGCTGAACCAGTTATTTTATTTTATCTGGTATTACTAGGGAAGATACCACTTTCATTTTTGCCAGCATTTGTAGTGTAAATGAGGAGCAACCTATTGTAAAATGTTGCTACTGAGATCAAAGGAAGCAGTCCTTACTACCAAGCTAAAATCATTCTGGGGAAATGTTTTTGATTATGGTTAATGATGTAATCAAGCCACTAAACTGCCTAGAAGTTGGAGTTGCAGCAGGCGTACAGCCTGCCCATTACAGAGCACCCAATCGACGATAATACCGAGGGGAAAAGGTGTGATGGAGCAAACAAGACACCAGTTAAATGTTTACTCTAATGGCACACAAAACTGGACAGATTTGATTAGAATACTTATGTTTGTCTTCTTAGGAGAAGAATACTGAATGGCTGAAGGTTTAGCACAGAAAAAAAAAAAAAAAGCCAAAAAGCCAAAGGTGGAGAGGAAAGGACCAAAAAAGGTAATTTTTTAACATCTTTGATTTCTTTCTTTAAAGACCAATTACTTTCCTGTCCCCTGTGGGAGAAAAACATTCTTCTTCTTAATAGCAGAATCATTCTAAGACTTCTCTGATTCATTTTATATTTAGCAGATTACAGTTTTGGAGTCATCAGTAGGAGAGAACCCAGTAAACTGACAGACCTGAAATCATGTCCTTTGATTGTAATTGACAGGGAAAGCGTTTAAGGTAAAGAAAAAAAATATTTTATTCATCTTTGATTACACTGTGATGTGATTTGGTGACATAATACAGCTGTGAACTGTGGCAAGAAAGGCAATAATTCCTACTTAAGGCTTTGACATGATGTAGCCCTTTAGTCTTCTTCAAACCAATGCCTCCAGCTACAATAGTGCCCTTGATGGAGTCTAGACAAATAGATATACAGACTGTTGCAATTAAGGAGGCAAACAGCTTTAAAATAACATTTCTCTAGGCCATGTATTTTTGTATTAAAAGGCTAAGCTGACATGTATTTTTCTTTACAAAAATTAAATCTAGATTATCTATTAAATTATCAAGCATTGGATTAAAATTATTCACTTCAGAAGGGTTTTCAGAGTAGCATGAATAGAAACTTTTTGAAATCTACAAAACTGTTGAATGACAAACATCCACTAGAAGTGAAAGGTGCATTTAGTGAATTTTCATGCAGACCCTCTGAGGACTATACATGTCTTGTGGGCCTCTTAACTTTTAAACTAATTTTCTTCATATTTAATTCTCAAAACATCACTTTAATATTCCTAACAATTTACTGTGTCAAGATCTTCAAAAATAATTAGCAGCTCCTGGTTTACAAAATCCTTGGGTATCTCTGAAAGATTTCTTTAAGGAATAATATCAAGAGAAGTTTAAAGAAACTCAGGACAATAAAAATTGTATTACCAAACTTTAGCTATTGTAGGAAAGCAATTTCATGTACTCTGTCTGTGTGCTCTTGGAGTCTGGCTTACATCAATCACCTAACTAGGATTGACCTGGACAGGAACCTGCCTTGATGGGGTTGAACTGGGTGTCCAAAGGGAAGTATGAGAAGTCACGTCCCCCATTGTGATGAAGTTTTTCACAGTGCTGTTCCAGGAGATTTAAAATGTTTTGCTCATTACAGAAATGTTTCTTTACAACTTTAAGATGTAGACAGTAATTTCTACATCATTACAAAATGTGTTGATCACTACCAAAGTAAAAGTGCAATTTCATGATCCTGATCATGGTAATTCTTGCAAATTTTTGGATTCCTGCTAGCACTCTGGGCTTTTAGACACAAGCAGGGCAATAAAGAAAATGTTAGAAAATTCTGTTACAGCCTCAGGATGTATGTTACAAACATTTGAAAAACAAGGGATTTGGTAATCCTCACCAACATTTTCTGATGAAATTGCAAATTCAGTAGCACCCACAGAATACAAACCTCAGTATTTATGCCACTTCACATTTGTCTTAAAAAAGTTCTCTAAAATACTTTGTGAAAGCCTTTGTGTTTTCTGATTTAATCTACTATATGTGGTTATGAAGATAAGGTAGCATAAAGTGTATGTTCAACAGAATAGTGCTATTTCATAAGAAGCAGCCCCAAAATTCATAATCAAAGAAAGTTAATCACCATATTACTGTATTTTGAATGTGTAAAGGACTGTTCTGAATCACTGTTCTTAGATAGCAATAGCAGCTGCACAGACTGGGGGGTTCCTGTTACACAACAAGCTCCATCACACAGCAGCATGAGCTGAGCTTCCTCAGTCTCTTCCTTTTATAATAATTGTCACTAAGTCTAAACTCCAGTCACCACTTCTATGAATAAAATCATTCTAACTCCTTGCCCTGCATACAGACATTGCCAAAAGTTTTTTAGTTCAAATAGTGAGGATGCAACTAAACAAACACCACTAACATACACTAATGCATCAAAAAGCAACTGGATACTGTTAGGAATTGTCCCTAGATATTATTGTTTCTGTGCCTAATAACACAGTTATACAAAACACTAACGCCTTTCCAGGTATATTCTTCTATGACTTGGGATGTTCAGAACTTCAGATATACAATGTTGTTAAGGCAAAAATGAAACCATTAGGGGGCTTCAGGTGAGTTGAAAACAATAATGATAATGTCAAACTTCTAATGCTCAAAACAATTTAATCCAGCATTTAAGAATTATCAAAAACAGTGTAGTATCTGCATTCTGGAATTAGCCTTTCAGTGCTCCCAGGTCTAAAAATATGTAAAATAGTACACAGGCTTAAATGTCTTATTATTTTCTTTTTTATTTTTTCTTCTGTTTGTTTATTGATATTACAGCTTCCAAATTCTGAACCAAACCCCTGTGACAGTGGACTTCAGCCTGAACACAAATACTAGGGCAAGAGAAAAATTCAATATCTAAGAAAAACGTTTAATGACCCCTACAGGTTTTGTGTTCACACAGACTTGGATGCTAATATTTTTACAGTGCTGTACTCTACCTATTGCTATGAATAGGCTTGGAGATTCCAGTTAGCACTCATGAAGGAAATTCCACTCACAAGGAGGTGTCTCACTTTACTAATAGTGTTGCAAAATTTGGCAATTATATATTAAAGCAAGACACACTGATTAAACTACATTACCATATTTATTATCTGTTGCATTTTTCACAGTCAGTTTTCTATTTTCTTTGCAGTACCAAGTAAAGAAAAAAACCCTAAAAATAAATTTCTGATGAAATTTATAAAGTTATAGTTAAAGAAACATTATCCCTAAAATTACCATTTGAATGATAAGCAATTTTGGGAGTAATTATAGTGCACACTCTACATTCAATGCATTCTGATATATGGATAATTACTCCTGGTAATATGTGTTAGTTAGATTTTATAACAACAATAACAATTTATTGCAAAATTAATTCCTTGGCACAATTTAACATTTATTGATGTGAAGTCAAAGTGAATTGATTTTATTGCAGACCACTTGTGATACGTTTTCCCTGTGCTCCTGCCCTAATTGGTTATTATAGGTCATTTTGGTATTTAGTTTTAAAAATAAATTAATTTGGTACCAAGGTGCATTTAGTAAAATGGCAAGATATTTACAGCTCATGTGGTTTTATTTAAATAAAAAATGGTAAGGTAATGCAATCATCTTTGGTTATAAAGTGATGGATGAATTGAAAACATTTCTGAATCAGGTCAATGGTAGTGATGATTAGTGCATTGTTAATCAAGTTGCTGAGATTGCTATCAAAAGCTTTATCTCTTTCACTCAGACTGGTGAGAGGATCATGAATATTAAACAGATTCAAATAGATCTGCACTCATGTAATATGGAGCACTACAAATGAAAAGGCTAAATGAACCCAGACTGTGACTTTATGCACTGATATATCTCTTAACCAAAGAGGAATGTCTAATCCATTTCTGTACTTGTATGAGGCTACATACATTGCAAGAATACAAAGATGAAGTATTTCATGTACCATATTCATTTTATGGGGTAAGTACTTATTTACAGCCCTATCCATGTGAAGAAAAAAATAGTTATGAAAAGGTTTGTCAGGATTGAAACAATACTACGATAGGCCAGATCTTAATTTCTACACCAGTAAAAATCCAAATAGTGTACTTGAAATCAGCAGCCTCACCTCAATTACATCGCCCCTATTTTATTATTGCTAACTTACTTGAATTTATGATTTAGCCCAGTGTATAGTTTAATTATATATCTGGAATCCTTTAAATCACTTCAAACCTTAGAGGAGATATAACAATTAATGTATGTAATCATAAATGTATGGTGCAAATAAGTGGACAGTGGAGGCCTGAAAACTGCACACATGCAGGGATGTGCCTGACTGAGTACTTCTGAGAAACTCCATGGATGTTCAGCTGGATTAACCAGGAACACGAGGCTAAACTCCTTCTATTTTGAAGGTACAAGGCCTTCACTAAAACCAGGTCTTTGTAATCAAATATACAGAATGAAAATCCCAGAACAGAACAGAACGAAAACTCTGTGTGCTTGTGTCTATTTGATAAGTCATGTGTTAGAAAGAAGCCAGAACAGATCAGAAGTCAGCAGCTGTCTTTCCAGGGAAAGACACTGACTCTAGACTGAGCTTTTTTAAAGCTGGTTTAAATAAGTTTAGAGGCTATTTAATCTCACATGAGTGTAGAGCCTGTACCTTTGCAGTACAGCAGTCTGCAGTGCAAACAGACCCTCAGATTGTCTCAGATGTGCTGCTTTTTCATAAGCAAGGAAGTAGGAATTCAAACCTACTCATGGCTGCTAACTACGAGAGGTACATTCTTATAAAGTTACCATTTTAGAGAAAAGACTTCGAATTAAGGCTCAGTGAGGCAATAGCAATGCAGTCTGAGAGAATCACCTATCTAAGGAGTAGTTTCCAATACACTGTGGTCATTGGTAAAAATACTCTTTTTATTGATATATAGTTTAATGGATTTATGTAGAATTTAGAAAATTTTTACTAATGCAACTAGCAGAAATACTGAAACTTTAAAAGTTCTTGAAGATAATGCTTGTTTTACACCTGCACCACAGAAACAGACATTTTGAAAAGGAGTAATATATACAATAAGTATGTAGTATACAGTATACACTATACAGTATACAGTATGTGTGTGACTGCACTCAAACTCATGTAGGATTGGACTAGCAGGGCTTAAAAACAGCATAATAAAACCATTACTTGTCTTTGTATTTTCACACACAAGCATGGTTTCCTTTGTGTAGGGCATACAAACAAAAATCCATGGCAGAGAAAATACCAGATCACAGCTTCTGGATCTGAAAAGTTACCTTTTAATCTGAGAGAGGCAATAAATGAAAAACATCCCTAGTCAAAGCTGATCCTGCTGATTTATGTAGACCACCCTGAGCACAGCTCAAGATGGAGACCACCAAAGTCACTTGTTACGGTTAAGCTGCAGTGAGTCCCAGCCCTGCATCCCTCTGTGTCTCTCTCCTGTTTAGTCTCTCCCAGCACAGAGCCTGCCACCAGTGACCCCCCTGCCTGCCAGGGAGGTTTTGTTGCACTCCAGCGTTGTACTGTGTGAGCACATTCCAGACTGGAAAAGTAAACATATTAAAAAGCGCCATAGCTCTCTCATCACCTCCTCGACATCAGGATTTTTTATCTTTTATTCTCAGGGAAGACCATGTTAAGGGGTGGATTTTATACTTTGATCTGAAGAAGCTGGGATTCCCGGAAGAGCTCATCTGTTTGAGGACAGAGACGTAGGTGAGTGGTCAGGAAAGCTCTGTCTTCCATAGTCCTGACTTTGGTTTTTATCTTTGACTCTAGAGAGCTCAGTGGACTGGAGATCTCTTGGGAGGTCATCCATAGTAGCTTATCTCATGGCTTATTTTAGGCTAATCTCATGGATGGCTTTGAAGTTGAGGAGTAAGACCTGTAATATAACCAGATATTCAATGAAGAGTCAGGCAGGCATAATTGCAGCTTGTCTTTTTAAATCAGATTCTAAATTTTAAGTAGCTGGAACTATTCAGGTAACCTCTTTCTTGGCTGCTGTAACACCAGAGCCTTCAATGAATTTGCCCTTTATTTTTTTTACCAGGGCTGGGTGTAGCCCAAAGCATGCCAATTTTTTTCCTCAGAGATTTGAATTCTAGATCTGAATCAACCAGCAGGGCCTCACTCATCTGCATTCCCTCCCTGTCACCTGGTAGACTCTGTTCTAATTGTGGCAAAATTGTGTCACCATGCACCTGAACCTTGAAAAAAAAAAAAAAGACACTTAAAAATGAATCAATAAGATGATGAAAATAAAATGCAATGAGTTTTCTACATATAAGATGCATTGCTGAGAGTGATACAAATGGATTACACAATAAAAAGCAGACACAAATGCAGGCTTTAGCACTTTAAACCCCTGTGCTGAAAAGCCCTCTGTCATTACTGCTGGCTCTTAACTAGCTGTCAGCTGACTGAAATTAGTCAATCTCACTGTCTTGTGTGATCATTTTATGAGGAATACCACAACCATCCCTGTAATTGCACATGAGGAACTACACTTATCATTACTATGTATATATATATATATA